>JAODAL010007635.1:0-123588 GCA_025379985.1 Phyllomedusa bahiana
AAAAAACGGGGAGTTTTGCACCTAACAAAGAGACCTGCAGTTAAACAGAAATGATGTGTATCTAATATAAATTCACACTGCCCAATACCCAGGAAAATTTCTTTCAATAGAAAACTGTTAATAATGAAGATATTGCAGTGCAATGTCTACACTAAGTCTTGGTGAACTTTATCCAGTGTCCTTTATAGTAGCTTGTCTGTGTTCGCCCACCCCCCCCCGCTCCTTCCCCTCCTGTGACTTTATAGCGATAGATGCTGCTTTAAAATAATCTAACTACCTAAAATCTTCCAATGTCTAATCTAACTAACAGCTAATAGTAGAGGTTTCTCTGTTGAAAAATAGTATGATTTCGCTGAGTAGTTTGGAGACATGCAGAGCGAACGTCCAACTATTATGAAACGCTGACAGAGACTGAGGCAGAACAGGAAGGGCTGTTCTATGTTAAAACGAGGTCATGTGATTTTTCCAGCCAATCGCAAACATACACATCCCAGTCATGACGTCGCACACACATCTCACCCTGCTCTATTCTGTAAGCTGATTGGCTGGCCGCCAAAATGTCAGGAAGTGCCGAAAATGGCGCAATATTAATAGATGATGCGCAGATTTTTAACTAAACTCTCGCGTGATCGAAACCATCCGATTCCCATAAAAACAGTGCCGATTTCAACTTTGTCGATAAACATCGCTCAACACTAGTAATTACCTTCAGACTATTTTTTCCAATGTTAGTTGAAAAGGAAAGAAAAACACCAGGATGTACAGCATAATGTATTGTATAGTGAAATGTAGTGAATATTTTACAAACAAATGAACAGAATTCTACTGTGCTACTTAACTTATTTATACCTTTCAAAAGTTAAAAACATAATAATAAAACCCAAGGCAAATGTTAAAATGAGACTTTACTACTGATGACAGTGGACAGGAAGAGTTCATGTGCCAGATTTGTTGGAATAGAAAGGAATAGGAGAATCCGATTCATACATCTGAAGGGTTTGTTTCTTTTTATAATGCCAATTGAGGTGTATAGGACAGTCAAAGAAGTGTCTTCAACAAATCTAAATGTGAACATACCCATAATGGAAATGTTTATTATAAAAATATTCCGTGGCATTTATTTTCTTTTTCTCCAACTAATATTTCAACTTGTTGACTGGGACAGAGCAAGTGGAGTTCTCAAGCATAAATTTAATGACAAATAACATTAAAGTGTTGGAGACCTAAATAAGGCAGCAAACACACTAAGGCTGTTTGCTGCCACAAAAGTTAAACATCCATTTTGTTAGTGAAGTTAGCAAAATTAGTGGTGTCAGACAAAACCATCATAACAACATTATGGGCTTCGAAGCAGAATAGGGCACTGGGCCAATCTGCCTTCAGAAAAACTCACAGGGCACTGATGGTACTGTGGACCTGGAGAAGACAGGCCCTGCTGCTGATCATAACCTCTCCATCATGGTCCACCATCTTGAATTCCTAGGCTATTTCTACTGCAGGCAGCCACTAGACGTCCAGATATGGCAATGATGGCACCTACCAAGACTGGTTGTTGTGACTACTTTTGATGCCTTACAGCAGCTCATCCGCAGGAGCTAGGACTCTCGCTGGTAGGCTGCCACTACAACATAAATCAGAAGCCAGGTCTGTGGGCAAGTGAGTAGACCATCCCTACCACTGGCATTGTATAGACTCTGAACACAGGTGGGAAGATAAGCCTACAACTTGCAACAGCGAAAGGAAAAGTGATATAGAGATTGGTGACCCTTATGCTCATGGGGAGCTCAGATAGCTTCATAGCGTGCCCAGTTATTAAGACAGTCCTGAGTTCAAAACAGTGAAACAATATTGAATAAAAAAGGTCCAGGGGAACATTGCAAGTCGACAACAATGATAATACGAAGCCGTAAGAAAGGAACTAGCTGAGGTTGTAAAAAAGTAGACTGCAGCACAAATAAGCTAAAATATTCCCCTTTGAGTATCCCCTGCTCATGATGGAGAGGTTGTCTCCCTACAAAGATTAGCATTTAACATGTGGGGAATGGTAAATTAAGACTTTTTTCCCAAATATATTGCTTTATTTATTTTCCTTTGTTGAGGATATCAGAGATTTTTTATCTGATCTGAGCATACACGGGTTTCTCTAGACTATCGATCTGCTTTTCACTGCTCGCTCTGCTGTTTGTCTTATCTGATAACAGGGAGGGACTTGACCACAGGTCAACACACTGGACTGCCATAGGCTTGAGAACAGTGTGTTATCTCCAACCAACAAAGGAGACTATTTACTTGTGTTTTTTAGCAAGAAAAATTCAGGCTAAAAATTGTAAGATCCCCCTGTTCTCATGTCGAAAATTGGAAGAGTGAGAATCCAGGCTGAACCCAAACCGCTACAGAACCCCCCAGCCTAACCATGAGGAGACACGAAGCATGAATCTAAAACGGCTTGTGGCTTAGTGAAAAACATGGTGAGACAACCCCTTTAAGATGTTCAACATACTTTCTTTCAGAACATCTTAACATGTCCAGGCAGTCTGCATTGAACGTCGTGTGAATGGTCCTGATGTTTTAAAAGAGACTGAAACAGTGGATCCCCAAAAGAAGATGAAGGTTTATTATTGTTGAGGGATTGTTGGTTTCGTCGGGGATTGTCGATGGTCGGCCCCATCGTAAGGGTTTTTTCGATAGTCGATAGTCGATCATTCCGATGACCATTAAAGTCTACGGGGAGCAACAAAACCCTTCTTCTTCCCCCAAAACAGGGCTGGGAAGGGGAAATTTAACAGCCAAACAGTCAAATGGTACCTGCTACATTTAGGCACAAAAACTTAGGCTAAAAAAGGAAAACAAAAAAAAAAAACCCAAAAAACCCCCTTACTACCCTGTTTGTCCAGCATGACCTTAAAACCTGCATCACCCCCCAAAAAAAAATAAAAAGTGCCAAAAGGAGTATTATTTAAACCTTTTTTAGTGAACGGGGACATTAAAATACCCCTGCCCTGGAACGCGCATGACCCTTAAAAACCTGATGCCCACAGATAAAAAAGTGCCGGAAGAAAGAGTCTTTGAACCACCTTTTAGTTAACTGGACATTGAAAAACCCCTGCCCCTGGAGAGAAGCCCCTTTAAAAACCTTTTTGACCCACAGTTTAAAAAAAAGTGCCGTAAAAAGGAGTTTTTTCCCCCCATTTTATTTGAACTGGACATGGACTAGAACTGCCCGGGAGAAGTATGACCATTAACCTGTCTGCCCCCCAGTTTAAAAAGGCCAGAAAAAGGAGCTTTAAACCCAAATTTTTTGTTAAATGGACATGGACAGAACTGCCCTGGACCGAAGTATGACCCTTTTTAAACCTGTCTGCCCCCCAGTTTAAAAAAAGTGCCAGAAAAAGGAGTCTTTCAACACCTTTTTTTTTGAATGGACATTGAAAACCCTGTTTGGACCGCAGCAGGCCCCTTAAATGTCTGACCCCTAGATTAAAAAGTCCCGGAAAAAAAGGGTCTTTAAACCACTTTTTAGTTTCACTGGCATATCTGTCCTGCCCTGGGCCACAGTATGGACATTAAAACTGTCTACCCCCAGATTGAAAGTGCGGAAAAAAAAAAGTAGTCTTTCAACCATATTTTATTTAAAACTGGACATTCTATACTGTCCAGGGCTACAGCTGAGCCCCAAAACCTGCTGCCCCCCAGTTTTAAAAAATGGGGAAAAAAAAGGATCTTCAACCCCATTTTGTTTCACGGCATTGATAGAACTGTCGGCCCCAGTATTCCCATTAACCTGTCTGCCCCCCAGTTTAAAAAAAGTCCCGGGAAAAAAGGGTCTTTAAACCCCACTTTTTATTTTTAAAATGGACATTGATTACCTGTCCTGGAACGCACTTGACCATTTAAACCGTTGCCCCCCCAGTTTAAAAAAGTCCCGGAAAAAGGGGAGTTTTAACCCCTTTTAGTTTCACTGGACATTGCTTACTGTCCGGGGGCCACGCATGCCCCGGCCCCGGGTTTACAGTGGGTCGGTGAGAGCCCGGTGGCGTCCTCATTTTTAAACCGCAGGTTAAAATGCCTGATGACGCAGCAAAAAAACTGTCGTGTGAAGCGAGTGGGAGGGGAAGTGTGAGAATCCACCCTTCCTAGTAACAGTCAAATACGGGGTAGCGCTTCCCCCTCCTTTTATGAGTGTGGCCTTTGAGCTTCATTTTGGAAAATATGGAGGTTAACGCCCCTGTTCCCCCCAGGTCCCCTTTATTTTGGCATTTTTTTTTCCCATTTTACTAAAACGTGCTGGGGGAAAAGGCCCCTTTGTACTTTGTTCTTGTCCGTGCTCCTACTCCATGTCCTCTGAATAACCTACTTGGTCAATTTTTCCTGTCCCCCCTTGTACAATTCAGGGGAAAATTTTTTTAAAACAGCTATTTTGTCATGCAAGTTTTTTAGTAGTTTAATTCTAAAAAACACATTTTTAAAATGGTGGAATCCCACATGTCTTTTTTTCTTTTTTTTTAATTATAAAAAATGGGTTGTTAAATTTTGGGGGTTGATAGCTATGAAAAGATTTGCAAAAAACAATCATTTTGCAATATGTGTTTTTTAAACGGTCCTCCTTTTCCCTGTTTTGACAGCACCCACCCTTGACCCACTCTTGACAATTGTGAAAAAAAACTTTTGTTAAAAAACAACATTTTTTATAATAGCCTGTAGTTAGCCATGTCACAGAAAAAATGCCCCAAAAATTCAAAAAATGACCCTGAGCCCACTTTGGAAAAATTGTGAAGAACAAATGTTGTTGAAACAACATTTTTTTTATAATAGGATTGTTTTTGCTGCATGTCACAAAAAAATGCCTCCAAAATTAAAAGATGACCCTTGACCCCTTTTTTGGACAATTTGAAGAAAAAAATGTTGTTAAAAACAAATTTTTTTTTATAATAGGACTGTGTATAGCTGATGACGCAAAGCCCCCAAAAATTAAAAACATGCCCATAGCCATTTTGAAATTGTGAAGAACAAAGTCTTTAGAAAACAAACTTTTTTAAAATGGACTGTAGTTCTGCTTTTCAAGCAGATGAAAAAAAAAAAATTATGAATATGATTCTAGCCCTGTTAAAAATTGGAGGGAGAATGCTTTTAAAAGCCACATTTCTGTTCCAAAGGACCTAATTATTGCTGATTCACGAAACTGCCCCCAAAAAATTTTTTAAATATGATTTCAGCCCTTTAAAAATTGGAGGAACATGACCCCAAAACCATTGAAATGCAAAAATTCTAAAGATGAAGTGAGTAAAGGGAAATTGGTTTTGCATGAACCTTGGTGTCTTTTACAGTCTCCTCACGAAAAAACAAAAAAAATAAAAACTGTTGGGAACTTAAAATAAAAATTTGCAGTAAAAAAATGATATTTTAAAAATAAGTTTTTAAAGGGGGCCCATTTCTGTTTGGAGGGAATGTGAAGTAGACCAGAACTAATCGGGACCTCGGAAATTTTGGGGCCACAACATCTCAGAGATCCATCCCGATTCATCTTGTGAAAGTAAAAAACGATCCACATTATCTGTGGAAAGCCGGTTGGTTTGTCTTAATGACCCCTGGCTGTGCTGAAGGCCGCCTATTTGACGCTGGCTGTGGGCGGGGAAAAAAACCCTCTTGGCGTGGCGACCCGCTGGGGCCATTCGTCCATTTTGGTCCCCAAAAGTCTGTTGGGTCCGGAACACATACAAAAACATCGGTGTTGGACGCAGATTGTCGTGCACCATGATTTAAGCTGGTTCTGGGTGTTGTATGTGTGCCCTGCATTGCATGGTTTGGGGAGGTGGTAAATAAAGTTGCCCGGGTACCCATTAGGTTCGCCACCTTGCCGCTGTTGCTGCTTTTGCTGCTGGTTGGTTTTTGGCACTCTATGTGTCACGTCGCTGGCGTTTTTCCCCCTTTACATTTGAAGAAATGAAGAGACCAACAGATGTCTCCAGTTTATCAAACAGCAAGGGCTCCATTTTCCCGATTTTACTCTCTTTTGGTTGGGTGGAAAGGAAAGTGCTGAGTTTTGTTTTGTACCCCGGGGGCCGGAGGGGGGCCACCCCGTATGTTGTTTTTTTGTGGCCCTTTAAAGCGAGGATCTGTTGGGGAAATTGGGCATCCAAGCACTCTGTGAGAGAGGAGCTTGATTTCCCAAAACCCTCTGGGGCGAGGGGCACTGCAAAAAATGATCTTCCCCTTTCCCCCTCCGCCTCAAATTCGGCCCAAACCTTTTTTCCAAGGCAGGGATGTTGGTAAATGGAATACCTCCTCCTCCCCCGCTGCCTCCGGCAAGCTTAAAACAGCCCCGACTTGCCTGAGATGATGCACCCCGAGAGCTGATGCGCCAAACCTTGCACTAGCTCTGGCCCCGAACCACTGCCCATGAGACCGATGAAAATTTTGAACTGTCGGGCCCTTTTGGTTTTGAGGGAGAAAGGCTCCGTGTCCGCATCTGTGTCCCTCTCCTCCTCCGTCGCTGGGGGGACGTTGTTTCAGGTGTCCAACGATGTTCCAGAAACTGTTTACCCATGCTCAGGCAAGGGCATTTTCCGCATGACCCTTTTTGGGGGCTTCTTTAAACTGGCAAAAGGATGGTGCAGAGCTCTTTCACCCGCCCCTCACTTCGGTGGTCAACACCCAGGTCCCCACTGCTGCTTGTCGGCCATGGTCACTTGTACGGTAATGGATTGCGCTGCTTTTCCCCCAATCGTGGGATGTGGGGGTGGAAAATTCCCGCGTGTTGCCACGTCAAAAATGAGCCCCGGTTGCGGGGGGGCCGAGCGACGCTGCAAGCAGCCGGGGGACGAAAGCAGGGTGCGAAATCGGAAATCAACCAGACCCGAGCCTTCTTCAGCAGCAGTCCAGACCCCGGGGGCTTTTTGAAATTTCTTACGACCAGGGTTTTTGCATGTGCGGGAAAAAGGGGTGTGCTCCACCTACCGATTTAGGGCGCCCCGATTTCGCCCGGTATGCCACCACTTGCCCGGCACAAAATTTTGTCACCCTCCAGCGCTCGGTTCATTGCGGAGAGCGTCCACAGCCCTGACCTGGTGGGGCGGTCTCCAAGACGTTTAATTTTTAAAAAGGTTTGGGTTTTCTGGGCACGTGATGCCCCAGGGACCTTGGGGAAAGAGCCCTGCACCATCCCCGCGGTTTTGAAGGCGTGCGCGAGCCTGAGAGCCCCCGTCCCCCCAAAAACATCCCCCCAGCTAACCCAGTGAGCTGTCACAGGGGTATGCGGCCCTTTGGCGTTTATTCTGTCATGTGTGGTGGTCGATGGACTTTTCGGGCCCCAGATGCAGACAACGCTCTTGAATTTTAGGTGACAGTGGCTGGCCCGGGGGGGGAGGCTTTTCTGGGAAAGAAATGCTGCTCGGCATCTGGTTTTCGAGGCGGCAAGGCCATGCGTGGCGGAACCCCTCGTGTCCCCCGACGGGAAAAAGGAACATTTCCAAGGCCCAAAAACCTGGCAATGCGAATTCAGGCTTTTGGTTTGGGATGGTTTTGGGTTAAATTGTTTTTTCTGCTCCCAACCCGGAAGAATAAGGGTGGCTGCTAGCTGGCCACTGTACGGGTGCGGTCTTTCAAACTGGGGGAAGGAGAAGGGGTTTTGGTGGGTCTCTGGTGGTGTGGTGGTACTTTGGGGCGGTGGAGGCTGAAAGGGGGGCGATCCCCGATCATGACTCTGAGAGAAATGGGCGCTGAGGAACGCTTGGTGGTGGCGGAGGAGGAGGAGGCGGAGACAGAGGGTGTGACAGTGGTTGGGGCCCCGGGGTCGGTTTTCCTTTTTCGGCCAAGGTTCCCTCCATTTCAACTCATGATTTTGCTGTGAATAGAAGTTTGGTGGTGGTTTAAACCCCTTAAGGTTCTTGCCCCTATTATGTGTTTTCGGCAAAGGCGGCAAAAGACATCGCTGGGGAAACAGAGGTTCTCAACGAAGGGCCCCCGGCCTGGAGGTCCTGGACCTTTTTGACGGGATAAGCGAGGAGCGGGGTTGCGTTGACCGGGCGGCGGAATCTTCAGCGGACTCTGCGACCACCCCCTCCCTTTTTTTTAGCGGGCCCGTATTGACATACCCCCTCGTTTCCTCCCCCGTCCACTGATGAAGCGTGCAAACAAATTCTGTGGAAAAGACCCCGATGGATCCGAAAGTCGTTCATCTCTCTCAACAAAGGTGACTTGGTGTCCTGAAATTTCTGCATGAAGCTCGGGTTAAGCAAAAGGGGGCCCGCGGCGTTGCCGACCGCCGGGTTTTTGCCCATTTCCGGCTTCCTTTTTCCCCCTTGTGGCTCAGTAAATGGGCTCAGAGCAGGGTAAATATCCTCTTGATCTTTTAAATGCCTCTGGGCCCCAACCGCTTTTGTCCAAAGAGGTTTCAGACAATGGAAATTTTCCACAGTGGGGGTACACGAGTTGACATTTTTGGGGTGCTTTATGTTGGAAGAGTGATGTGCTGAGTGCTTTTTTGGGCCCGGACTGGGAGGAGAGGAGGTAAGATTTCTGGATGAGGGTTTCTTAACACTGAAGGACAGATGGCGCGCTGTTCGTTACTGGATTACGGGCCCTGACCAAGCGTGACAGGGGCCCGACGGTCCTGCAACTGACGTAGCTGGCTTGCGTGTTGGCCAGCCTGGAAGGAGCCCTTCTCTGTCCTCTACCCCCATGTGCTACCCCCCTCTTTGCTCGCTTACCACCCGCATTTGCCCATGTCGAAATATAAAAATTTGAGAAGGTAGGAAAGTTTTGGAAATTCTTATTAAAAGACGGCAATCACGCTTTTCAAAATTCCTCAAACAAAAAAAATTGCTGGATTCAAATTTAACTGCAAGGGTCTCTTCAACAAATCTGGGACTGGGAAAAGTGCAAAAAAATCGTTTTTTTATGTTTTCGTACTACACGGTATTTTTTGCACCCTTTCAATTTCCCCTTTGGGGACTATAAAAATTTTGGGTTTCAGATTTACGTGCAAGCTGCGTCAATGAACAAAGCTGTAGTGCGCCCAAAATCAAAAAACACGTATTGTTATGTTTTCGTATAATACACGGTATTCTTTTTCACCTTTCAATTCACCTGTGGTGAATATAAAATGGCTGTTTTCAGTTTACGTGCAAGCTGCGTCAATGAACAAAAGCTGTAGTGCGCCAAAATCAAAAAACACGTATCTGAAATGTATTTCGAATAAAAAAATGTATTTTTTGCACCTTTTCAATTCACCTGTGGTAACTATAAAATTGCTGTTTTAAGATTTACGTGCAAAACTGCATCAATGAACAAAGCTGTGTGCGCCCCAAAGTCAAAAAAACACGTATCTGTTATGTTTTCGTATAATACACTGTATTTTTTGCACCTTTCAATTCACCTTTGGTGACTGTAAAATTGCTGTTTTCAGATTTCCATGCAAGCTGAGTCAATGAACAAAGCTGTAATGCGCCAAAGTCAAAAAACACGTATCTGAAATGTATTCGAATAATAAAAGGTATTTTTTGGCACCTATCAATTCACCAGTGGTAATACACAATTGCTGGATTCAAAATTTAACTGCAAGGTGGTTATCAACAAATCGGACTGGGCAAAAGTGCAAAAAACACGTATCTGTAATGTATTCGGATAATACAAGTTATTTTTGGCACCCATCAATTCACCTGTGGTGATACAAAAAATTTCTTTTATTCAATTTAACTGCAAAGTAGATCTAGAAACAAAGCTGGGCCCGCGCAAAGTGAAAAAAACACGTATCTGAAATGGGATTGGATAATTAAAGGTTTTTTTTTGGCACGTATCAATTCACCTGTGGTGACTAAAAAAAATTTCAGTATTCACATTAAGTGCAAGGTGCCTCAATGAACAAAGCTGTAGTGCGCCAAAGTGAAAAAAAAAAAAGTATCTGAAATGTATTCGGATAATAAAAGGTATTTTTGGCACCTATCAATTCACTGTGGTGACTACCAAAATTGCAGTATTCACATTTAAGTGCAAGGTGCCTGTATGATAAAGCTGTAGTGCGCCAAAGTCAAAAAAACACGTATCTGAATTTATTCGGATTTACAAGGTATTTTTGGCACTATAACCTGTGTGACTTGCTGGATTCTAATTTTCAGTACAAGGTGGATATTTCAACAAAGGTGGAAGGGGCCCAAATTGAAAATGAACACCTATCTGAATTGTATATGATCAGAGATGGGCGATCGATTCTATCGAAGTGGAATTCGTTTAGAATTTCAGGAAAACTTCGGTTCGGAACGAAGTCGAACTTTGGGGTACTTCGGGTGAAAACGAAGTTGTGCTTTTGATTGATAAAATGGCTGCGAGCACATGGCGTACATGGGGCAAAGCACTCTGGGAGGAAGAAGGGCATACCCTGCATAACATTTGCAGAGGTGAAGCCAATCAGAGACCGGCGGATTCTGTGAGTCACCGCACTATATAAGTCCGGGCGCGACGCCGGGGCTCACACTCCTCTCACTGTGCTCATCAGGGAAGCTGCTCCCGCGGCTGATAGCTCTTACTGAAGAATTGATTTTTATACAGCGATTTTTGTGGGGTGTCTCCCCTTTTCTCAGAGACTGTTCTCTTAATGTTCTATTTCAAATTTTTTTGGGGGTATTGGATCTGAACCCAGTTTTGGCATCCACTGCAGCTGCATATACATTCAATATCCAATTTGGGATCTAAGCAGTTCCTGTTGTATTCATTTAAAGAAACAGGTTTTTAAAATTACAAATACCACTTCATTTTTGGCTGCTCAATTCTATTGCGAATTTTACATCCAGGGGTTAATTAAGGGTTGTTTTTGCTGGTGTGTGCCCCCAAGAAACCGTCTTTTTCAATGCCAAAATATATCAATTTTTCCTGTAGCCTAATTCACAAGCAAAGGTTAATTACAACTGTATCACAATTGTAACACGCTACAAAGCTACTATTTTGTGGGGCTCAATTCTTTGGCGCAATTTACATCCAGGGGTTAATTAAGCGTTGTTTTGCTGGTGTGTGACCCCAAAAAACCGTCTTTTTCAACGCCCAAAATATATAAATTTTTCCTGTGCCTAAATCACAAGCAAAGGTTAATTTTACAACTGTATCTCTTGTTGTGTGGGTAAGAAAACACGCAATTGTAACCGTTTACAAGCTTCTAGTTTGTGCGGCTCAATTCTTTGGTGCAATTTACATCCAGGGGTTAATTAAGCGTTGTTTTGCTGGTGTTGCTGACAAAAATAAACCGTCTTTTTCAACGCCCAAAATTTTATATTTTTTGTGGCCTAATTACAAGAAAGGTTAATTACAAATGTATCTCTTGTTGTGTGGCTTTAGAAAAAGACGCAATTATAACACGCTACAAAGCTACTATTTTGTGCGGCTCAATTCTTTGGCGCAATTTACATCCAGGGGTTAATTAAGCATTGTTTTGTTGGTGTGCTGACAAAAATAAACCGTCTTTTTCAACGCCAAAATATATAAATTTTTCCTGTAGCCTAATTCACAAGCAAAGGTTAATTACAACTGTATCTCTTGTTGTGTGACGTAGGAAAAACACGCAATTGTAACACGATACAAAGCTACTTGTTTGTGCGGCTCAATTCTTTGGCGAAATTTTACATCCAGGGGTTAATTAAGCGTTGTTTTGTGGTGTGCTGACAAAAATAAAACGTCTTTTTAAACGCCAAAATATATAAATTTTTCCTGTAGCCAAATTAACAAGAAAAGGGTTTAATTACAACTGTATGTCTTGTTGTGTGGCGTGGAAAACACGCAATTGTAACACGCTACAAAGCTACTATTTTGTGCGGCTAAATTCTTTGGCGAAATTTTACATTGCAGGGGTTAAATTTTAAGCGTTGTTTTGCTGGTGTGCTGACAAAAATAACTTTTTTTTTCAACGCCAAAATATATAAATTTTCCTGTAGCCTAATTCACAAGCAAAGGTTAATAACAAATGTATCTCTTGTTGTGTGGCGTAGAAAACACGCAATTGTAACACGCTACAAAGCTACTAGTTTGTGCGGCACAATTCTTTTGCGCAATTAACATCATGGGGTTAATTAAGCGTTGTTTTGCTGGTGTGTGACAAAAAAATAAACCTTTTCTTTTTCAACGCCAAAATATTTACATTTTTCCCTGTAGCCTAATTCATGTCCAAGGTTAAATAAGCTGTTTGTGCTTTTACATTTAGTAAAAACACACAGAGTTTTTAAACGACACATACAAGTAAATTTTTTTCCCGGCCATTGTGGAGCGCAATTTATATCCCAAGGGGGGTTTCCCAAGCTTGTTACTGGGGTTCATTTGGAGTCAAAAACAGGGTTTTTATTTATCATTTTACAAATTCATAGTCAAACAGTGTCTGTACATTTTCGAACAAACAAATATGTCAGACAGAGAGTCGCAGGCTCTGCACCTGCGAGGGCAGTGGCACAACATTCCTGGAACAAGGCCAGGTTGCAGCACAGCAAGGGGACGTCACAGCAGGGGTCACTCGGTGAGGCCACAACTGCCGCTGTCATCTGTGGCCGGTGTGTTGTTCAGCAAACCCAAGGGTTTTGATTGGTTGACTAGGTCATCCTCTTCCTCCCAGTTTACATCTGACACCCCCCGCCAAGAGTCGGTGGGAACCTCAGACACAACCCTTAGTTGGCATGGCCCGGGAGCGGGTCAGCGGCCCTCACCTGTCCTCAGCCCCCCTTCGTCCCATCCCGGGTTCCCTCAGCCGGATCTACTACGTGGTCTGGGCTCAGCGCCACTATATAGTGAGGATGAACAATTTGAGGAGGGCAGTCAGCAGCTACTTGGCAGGAAAAAAGGGGGCCCAATTTTCCCCTGCGTCTTGCTTTTAGGCGGCAAAGTTTTTGATGTGGAGGGGTGGCATGGGGGTTTCTTGTTGTGATGGGGGTCACCCTTTGGGCATCCCCAAAGCCCGGTGATGAGGACGCAGTGACGATGAAACAAAAAATTGATGAGGGATGTGGGCCGACCGCACTCGGGACCCGGGGTGAGGCAAGGGCTTTCATAAATCGTCAGGGAAGGGGTCAGTTGCGCGTCGGGAAAGGGGGCAAGCCCAGCAAGGGGGTCGTGGGGGCCGTGAGTAAACGGGTTTGCAGCGGGTTGGAGGTCGGAAAACCCAAAGCGGCCGGGGGGGTAAAAAAAAACCCGTTTCGCAGGTCCAAAAAAAGAAGGGGCCCACTGGGGCTCAGCGGGGGCGCGGCGGCGGTAGTCACTCAGTGCGGGGGTTTGGGCCGGTAAACACCCAAATATCAGCGGTGTGGCGTTCTTTGTTTAAAGACCCGGGGAGCCGAATATGGGTTTATGTAGAATATGTAAGCAGAAAGTGAAGCTTTGGCCGGGGGGAGCTAAGTTGGCCCCGGCCCCGGGCTTTTAAAACACTTTGCAGCTTCACCACTGGGGGCCCTGGGGGGAAACGGGGCCCTCAGTTGTGGGGGGTTCTTCCTGCCGCCTCAGCGACAGTGCAGCGCGAGCCCATTTCCGCAGGGCCATTGAACCCAGCCCAAGGGCTCCACCCCTTGCAAAAGGGGAGTGTTTCTCTTTGACATTTTTCCCCCCCGGGCCCCGATGCTCCTGCTCCTCACTCAGGGGCCCCAGCGTCGTCAGGAGGAAATTTAAAAAAGGGAGCCAAAAGGTAGGGGCCCAAACCACCCTTTAAGGTGCAGCAGATGACCCTGCTCCTGCCCAAGGGGTTTTTGGGGAAATGCGGGCCCCTTTCCCTTTCCAAATGGGGGAAACTCTGCACCTTTTGAAATAATGGCTTTTTTGCCGACCGGGGAATGGGGGTTTCCCAAGCCGAAATTTTTTTTCCCAAAAAGGAAACATTTCCAGCAATTTTTAAATATTTTGAACAAAAGGTGGGCCCATCCTTAAAGGCTTTATCGGTTTTTTCCCAAAGGGTGCACGGCGGGGGCGGGGCGGGCTGGCCCCTTTTTAACTCCCCGGTCGGGGGCCAGTACTTGTCCTTTAGGGCCCCACGGGGGTGAATGTGTTTTCCACCCCAAAGGCCACCAAAAACTTGGACAGGGATCCCCGCTTTTCCTCCAGGGTTGAAAAACTGTTTACCTGCCCCAAATGTCCCCCTCCCCTCCCCCACCCCCCCCATTCAGCCTCCACAATTTACTGCCCCCTTTTTACCACATGGGTGGGGGCAAGCGGTGTCACGCGGGTTCTACACCGGGCTTGCCTCGGCGAACAAAAGGGGTCACACGGGGGGAACTGCCCGCGTCATGCAACAAAAAAAGGGGATGTGTGGCTTTCCCCGCGCCAACTGCAAATGGAAAACCATGGGGGCGGCAATGGGGGGGAAACTTTGGTGTCGCGCTTGCCCCGAGGAGGATGGTCCATGGCCCTGCATGGCGCACGTGTTCAATCGGTTGTAAAAAGGTTCCTAAAAAGTCTTCCACCGATCTTCAGAATTTGAAAATGGCCAGGAAATGTCCCGGGAACTTTATCCTTCGTACAAAGCCGGGAAAAACCCCCTTTCAAATTGCAGGGGCCAAAACGGTCCCCCCCAACCACCTCTGTTATGCGTTGTTTCCACCCGTTTGGGAAAATTCCAGCCTGAAACCATGTTGGCCCGACTGTATAAAAGGGAAAAAAGGCCCTTTAAAGGGATTTTTGATGAACCCAGGCGACAAAAAGTACCCCCCTGTGTAATTTTGGGTTGTCAGCCAGTGGCAGCTCATGGTGCCCCTGAGTTTGTTGAGGCCATTCGGGGGGGTGGGCCACGTTATTTTTTCATTTCGCCAGGACTACGGGATGAATAACGGGCATTCCCTGCTTCATGTTTCCCGGAAAAAGAAAGCTGGAAAAAAAACTGTCTGGGAGGGGGTGGAAGGGTTGGCGAAATTTCCCCTCGTGGCCACATGGGGTCCCGGGGGGGAAAGAAATGGAGGAGGAGGAGGACATTGGAGAGAAGTTGTCTGGTTGAATGAGTGGGGTTTTCTACCCAGGTGACAAGGGAGGAGGAGAGGAGCAGCTGGGGGGAAAGGGGAGGGGGATGGGGAAATTGAGGCAGGATGACCCCAAGCACCGTGGCGTATTGAGTGGAAAAAAGGGAAAGCAGGGGGGGCCTTGGAGTCACTTGTTTCAAAATGGCCCCCCGCATGCTTTTTTGCCCGGCTAGTGACAGCCGAAAAAGTCAAACACCGGTCCAAAATGGGAGCCTTTTTCCCCGCTTTTTTTTTTGAGAGGGAAAACAAAACGCAAAAACTATGGGGAAATTTCCCCCGTTTAAACAGTTGGCCGGGTGCCTATGTGCGGCATCGTCCCCCCCTCTGACAGGTTTTTGAACCGGGGGGGTTCCCCAGCGCTCACGTAATTTGCCGCGGTGTGGGGGGGGTGGGGGGGGGGGAGGGCGTACCAGCTCCATCAGTTTTAACCCAAGTCCCGGGAAATCACTTTTATGAGCAGCTTCCTTCACCTGCCTGTGAGGAGGGCAGTCGGGCC
Source organism: Phyllomedusa bahiana (assembly GCA_025379985.1). Lineage (NCBI taxonomy): Eukaryota > Metazoa > Chordata > Amphibia > Anura > Hylidae > Phyllomedusa > Phyllomedusa bahiana. Next base: position 15,460 of record JAODAL010007635.1, read on the forward strand.
CGCAGCGTAAAGGGAGCAGCAGGACCCGGGCTGTCCCCCGAACCAACAGGTTTTTGGGCCCCACTTGGTCAGCACTTGCCCCTAGTTTGAAGGGGCCCCTGGATTTCTGGGCAGCCAAAATGGATGTTTTGGGCCCCAACCCTTTCCCAGTTTGGGAGTGGGAAAGGTGTCCTGCCCGGCAGTAGTGTTTGGGATCAGAGCGGGGTGTTTTAGTGCGGCGGGGGCCATCGTTTTCCCAAGGAGAGGCCCCCGGGTTTTCCACGGGGGAAAAGTGGGGGCGAGACCTTTGTAAGGGTTTAATCAGGCGTGGAGCGGCCAAGGGTTTTCCCACACCCAATGCCCTTTGGCGTCGTATGGGTTTAAACTACCTGCCTCAGCCCTATTTTTTCTGATGCACACATCTGCTGACTGTTTCTCATCTGCCTACACACCATCTTTACCAGGGACTGGTATTGCAACCCACCTCTAACACTCTGTCATGGGGCCACTCTATGACCTCAGGCGGCTGCTGCTGTTGCTGTTGCCGTGACACATCCTCACTGTGTCTTTGTGCCACTGTCTGACCTCATGCTGGCTGCTGTGGATGCTGGCCATGTCCTCCAACTGTGTTCATTGTGCCCACTGGCCTGTCCTCATGCTGCTGCCGCCGTGTACCTCCGCTCTTTAGTCATTGTGCCATCTCTGTGGCTTTCCTCTGTTTTGCCCACCGCAGGAATGTCATTGTGCCACTCTGTCTGACCTCGTGCTGCTGCTGTGAAATCCTTGCGTGCCTCCAACTGTGTCATTGAGCCCTGCCGGGGACTTCATTGCTGCTGCAGCCGTGACCTCCGCTTCAGTCTGTGTGCTCCATTTGTGGCTTCCTCCTGTCTTACCACCTCTGTATGTCATTTGTTTGCCACTGCATGATCTCAGGCTGCTGCTGGTCGTGACCTACACTTTTGTTGATTGTGCACTCTGTGGCGTAATACTGTTTTGCCGCCTCCAGATTGCACTTGTATGCACTGCATGATCTCTTGTGCTGCTGTCGTGACCTCCTACACTGTTTCAATGGTGCACTCTGTGGCCTAATACTGTTCTTTGCCGCCCTCCAGAATATCATAGTGCCCTGCCCTGGATCTCATGCTGTGCGGTCGTGAACTCCACACTGTTTCATTGTTGCCACTCTGTGGCATTAATACTGTTTTGCCGCTCCTGAATGTCATTCGTGCCACTGCCTGTGATCTAATACGCTGCCGCCTCGTGACCTCACACTGTGTGATTTGTGCCGCACTCTGTGGCCTTATTATGTTTTAGCCGCTCACAGAATTTCATTGTGCCATGCCTTATTTCATATGCTGCGCCGTGACCTCCACACTGTGTGATTGGGACCACCTCTGTGGCCTATTACTGTTTAGCCGGCCTCCAGATGTCATGGTGCCACTGGCCTGATCTGCTACTGCTGCGCCGTGACCTCACACTGTGTGATTGTGCCACTCCTGTGGCGTATTACTGGTTGCCGCCTCCAGATGTATTGTGCCCAGTGCCTGATCTCATGCTTGCTGCTGTCGTGATCCACACTGTAGCCATTGTGCCACTCTGTGGCCTCATACTGTTTTGCTGCCTCCAGAATGTCATTGTGCCACTGCCTGATCTCATGCTGCTGCCGCCGTTACCTCCACACAAAATGTGTGATTGTGCACTCTGTGGCCTAATATGTTTTGCCGCCTCCAGAATGTCTTTGTTGCCACTGCTGACCTCATTGCTGCTGCAGCCGTGGACCTCGTCTCAGTCATTGGTGCCACGCTTTAGCTGCTCCTGTTTTGCAACCTAGATTGTCATTGTGCCACAGCCGGACCTCTGTGCATTGCCGCCAGTGACTCCGCTCTCAGTCATGTGCACTCTGTGGCAATCCTCCTGTTTTGCCACCTCAGAATGTCATTGTGCAATCTCTGACCTCATGCTGTGCTGTGATTCTGCCGTGCCCTCCACATTGTTGCATTGTGCCACGATTCCCTGACCTCATGCTGCTGCTGCGTGACATCGCTCTCTGTCATTGTGCCATTCTGTGGTTCTCCTGTTTTGCCACCTCAGAATGTCATGTGCCACTGCCTGATATCATATGCTGCCGCAGTGACCTCCACACTGTTGTGATTGTGGCCCATCTCTGTGGGCATTATACTGTTGTGCCGCCGCACAGAATGTCATTGTGCACTGTCCTGATCTCATATGCATGCCGCCATTGACCTCTTCATGGCGGGATTGTGCCACTCTGTGGCCTTATACTGTTTATGCCGCCTTCCAGAATTGTCTTTGTGCACTGCTGATTCTCATTCTGCTGCGCCGTGACCTCACATGTGTGATTGTGCGCCATCTGTGGCCTAATACTGTTTTGCCGCCTCCAGATGTCATTTTGCCACTGCCTGACTCTTACTGCTGCCGCCAGTGACCTATCCGCTCTCAGTCATTGATGACTCTCTTGTGGGCTTCGCCTCGTGTTGTGCCACCTCCAGAATCGTCATTGTGCCACTGCCTGACACTCATGCTGCTGTTTGTGGCTGCCGCAGTCACATCGCACACTCTGTCACTGATGTTGCCACCTGAGCTCTCAGCTTTTTATTTTCCGCTTTCGCGGGCATGATTTATCAGGCACATTCCCGTTTGAATTTTTGGCTTTTTGCCCTTTTAAGTCCCCCAGGGAATTTTATAGGAAGCGTTTTAAACGAGGGCAGCTCTGCTGTCTTCAAAAAACACACATTGTATGAAGACCAAACCAAAGCTCCCCTCTGCATATTTAAGCATGGAAAAACGTTCTCAGCCCCTGCGGGGTCTGGCACCCTGAAATAGTTTGCTTTTTAACCATTCGTCCCGGAAAAATTCGGAAACTAAACAAAATTTTGTCGGAAAATTCGGTGAAGTGACCGGGAATGAATTTTTGAGATATTCGCCCATCTTAAATGATAAAAAAGGGGGAAGTTTTGCACCAAAACAAAGAGACCTGCATTACTAGAAAAGATGTGTACCTAAAAGTTCAGGCTGCCCTACCCAGGAAATATTTCAATAGAAAATGTTAATAAAAAGCTTTGCAATGTCACACTAAGTCTTGGTGAACTTTATCCAGTATTCTTTATGAGTTGTCTTTTTTTCCCCCGCAGGGGCCCCCCCCCCCCGCCCCCGCTGTTCTTTCAGCAGTAGATGCTCCTTTAAAATTCTTTTACCTAACTATATAAAATTTTCCCAAACCTATCTAACTAAAATTTTAAAAATCACGCTAATAGTAGAGGTTTCTCTGTGAAGAAATATAATAATTTCGCTGAGCTGTTTGGACACAAGCAGAGCGCACGTCCTTCTGCTCTGAGACGCTGAGAGACACTGAGGCTGAACAGGAAACGCTGTTCTATGTTAAAACGAGGTCATGTGATTTTTCCAGCCAATCGCAACCATACACATCCCAGTCATGACGTCGCACACACATTTCACCCTGCTCTATTCTGTAATCTGATTTGCTAGCCGCCAAATTTATAGGAAGCGCCGAAAATGGCGCGATCTTAATAGATGATGCACAGATTTTAACCTAAATAATCGCATGATCTAAAAAATCCGATCACCATAAAAACTGTGCCGATTTCACCTTTGTCGATAATAATCGCTCAACACTATTTATTACCATTTCTGCCTTCCTTAATGCTGTATACACAACAAACCCCAGTGAATTATTGTCACGTTTTAAGGGAATAAAACGCTGGGTAAGCGGATCCTCTGTGCCACCGCAAGCGAAGATGGTAAAGCTCGCAGCAGTAGCCGAAGTATGGGACAAGGACACCAGGTGCTGGTACAAATGACAGGTGGACAGGTAGACAGCAGATGTAGCCGTAGACAGGTGATGCAGTCCCAGGCAGGTAATGGACTTGGTACAGCGGAAGATACAGCAGCAGATATAACGGACTGGTGCAGCAGCAGGTAACAGCAGGTTTAATGTTTTAGGAAGTGCAGGGTTAACGCGGGGTTAACACAGGTATGCACAGGTACAGCAGCAGCCAGGAGTCAAGCTCTATGTATGTAGACAACAATAAACTGATGCTGGAGCAAGAGCGGGTAGTAGACAGAGTCCATAGGTCAAGAGGCATGTCATTTTTACACTGTCCCTGTAAACACTCATGCACGGACACGCACACACGGCAAGGAAACCAGAGATGACAGGTATGAGACTGAGCAGGAGTGTGGACTGGTGAGCAAGAGCTGTCAGCAGATGCTGCACCAGGGACAGGAGTCGGGACAGATCAGTATCGCCACAGTAACGGAGGGTTTACAGCACACACTGTGACAATTATGTAAATAGTTTACCAGCTAGCTATGAAGTTTCTTGCCATCATCCCCAGTTACCTGTGCCTCTACCCTGTGTCAGTCACTGCACTGAATGCATATTCAGTACAGATTACAACATAAACTCATCACTCTCACCCATAAAGCTCTCCACAGCGCTGCACCCCCCTACATCTCCTCCCTCATCTCTGTCTACCACCCTACCCGGTCTCTCCGCTCTGCTACTGATCTAAGATTCACACCTCACTCATCCGAACCTCCCATGCCCGTCTCCAAGATTTTGCACGTATTGCACCAGTTTCTGGAAACATGTTACCCATGTGATCAGGCACACTCACAACCCTCACAGTTTTAAGTGCTCTCTGAAAGCTCATCTTCTTAGACAAGCCTACCAAGATCTCTAATTGTTAACCCCCTCAAATTATGTCACACATTCATCACTTCCTGAACTTTGGCACCCGCAGGCACTCATCTATATATAGATGTATGGTTGGGATGGCAGGTTTATCCACTTTTTTATGTATACTACCCCACATGTATGTAACATGGTTGGACCATTGTAAACCATGCACTTCTCACCCTTTGTTTCACCCATCCCACCCTAATAGATTGTAAGCTCTTGTGAGCAGGGCCCTCACACCTTGTGTCTCATTTGTAAGTAGCTTTTTTATAATGTAATGTCTGGTTTGTCTGTGCTTATTCCCTCCATATTGTAGTGCTGCGGAATATGTTGGCGCTATATAAATAAGGATTATTATTATTATTACCATGTGATCAGTGTTGCATAGTGTTGAGCGATTATTATCGACAAAGTTGAAATCGGCACAGTTTTTATGTTGATCGAAATTTTTAGATCATGCGATAATTTAGGTTAAAATCTGGCATATCTATTAAAAAACGCGCCATTTTCGGCGCTTCTGTCATTTTGGCGGGCAGCAAATCAAATTACAGAATAGAGCAGGGTTTAGATGTGTGTGCGACGTCATGACTGGGTTTGTATGGTTGCGATTGGCTGGAAAAATCACATGACCTCGTTTTACATAGAACAGCCTTTCCTGTTCATTATCGTGTCTCTCAGCGTCTCATAGCAGTAGGACGTTTCGCTCTGCCTGTGTCCAAAAGCTCAGCGAAATTATTCTATTTCTTCACAGAGAAAGCTCTACTGTTAGCTGTGATCCTTACAACTTAGTTAGATCAGAGATTGGAAGATTTTATGTAGTTAGGTAGAGAATTTTAAAGGAGCATCTACCGCTGTAAAGTCACGGGGGGGGAGGGGGAGGGGGGCGGGCGAACACAGACAAGCTGTATTAAGAATACTGAATAAAGTACACCACGACTTAGAGTAGACATTTTACTGCAATAGCTTTATTATTAACAGTTTTCTATTGAAAAATTTCCCGATATTGGGCAGCCTGAACTTATATTAGGATACACATTGTTTCTAGTAACTGCAGGTCTCTTTGTTAGGTGCAAAACTCCACTTTTATTATCAGTATACATTTCAGATAGGTGTTCTTTTTCAATTTGGCCAATTCCAGCTTTGTTGATATAGCCCCCCTTGCAGTTAAATTAGAATCCAGCAATTTTGTAGTCAGCACAGGTTGATAGGTGCCAAAAATACCTTTTATTATCTGAATACATTACAGATACGTGTTTTTTCACTTTTGCCCAGTCCAGATTTGTTGATAGAGCCACCTTGCAGTTAAATGTGAATCCAGCAATTGTGTAGTTACCACAGGTGAATTGATAGGTGCCAAAAAATACCTTTTATTATCCGAATATATTACAGATACGTGTTTTTTTTTAACTTTGGCGCACTACAGTTTTGTTCATTGAGGCACCTTGCACTTAAATGTGAATACAGCAATTTTGTAGTCACCACAGGTGAATTGATAGGTGCGATAAAATACCTTTTATTTTCCGAATACATTTCAGATACGTGTTTTTTTCACTTTGGCGCAGGCCAGCTTTGTTGATTTGATTTTACTTTGCAGTTAAATTTGAATACAGCAATTTTGTAGTCACCACAGGTGAATTGATAGGTGCCATAAATACCTTTTAATATCCCAATACATTACAGATAACGTGTTTTCACTTTGGCGCAGGCCCAGCTTTGTTGATAGATTCTACTTTGCAGTTAAATTTGAATACAGCAATTTTGTAGGGCACCACAGTGTATTGAAAGGTGCCAAAAATACCTTTTAATATCCGTAACATTTCAGCAGGTGTTTTTTTCACTTTTGGTCAGTCAACTTTTTGTTGATCTTTTTTGCAGTTAAATTTGAACCCAGCAATTTTTTTTGTTTTTCAGGATTTGGAAAATAGTTTGGGATTTCCCTCTTTTATAAGGGACTTTTCCAAATCTTCCATCCCTTCTAATTTTTTTATTTTGAACATGGAGCGAAATTAGGTGGTAACGAGAAAAGAGGGGGGTAGGACAGGGGTGAGGTACGAAAAAGGTGCTCCTTCCAGTGTGGGACAAACGCAAGCCAGGGGGTCGTCAGTTGCAGGACCGTCGGGCCCTGTCTCGCTGGGTGGGGCCCCGTAAAAATCAGAAACGAACAGGTGCCAATCTGCCCTTGGGGTTTAAAATGAAACCTGTCCAGCAGTTTACCTCCTCGCCTCCCAGTCCGGCCCAAATGTCATCTCGCATCATCAGATCTGTCCAAATAAAGGCCCCCCAAAAATGTAACTGGGTTTTACCCCCACTTGGAAACCCATTTTCTAAAGACCTTTTGTGAAAAAATGCAGTTGAGGTCAAAAGGATGTAAAAAAAAAAAGAGGCCAAGAGGATGATTTTCTCTTCTCTGCCCCATTATGATGCCATCAGAGGGGAGAAGGAACCCGGTAAATCAGCAAAAACCGGGAGGTCGGAAAACGCCTTGAGCCTTTTGCTTGTACCCCGCAGCCCCTGGTGCAAAATTGTCAGGACGCGAAGTCACCTGTTTTGATGATGATGACGACATGCGGATCCAAGTGGTTTTTTCAGCAGAATTTGCTTGGAGCGCTTGTCACTGGAAAAGGAGGAAGACGAGGGGGGTAGTGAAAGTAGGGTTTCCCGCCTAAAAAAAGGGGGGGGGTCGCAGAAGCCGCCGAAATTTTTCCCGCCACCATGTCAGACAAACCCCGCTCCTATTATTCCGTCAAAAAGGTCCAGGCTTCAAGCGGGGGGTTCATTGAGAAAAAACCTTGCTACACCCAGTGAGTCATATGCCGCTTTGCTAAACGAAAAGTAGAGGCAAAAACCTTAGGGGTTTAAACCCACCCCCAACATGTCTTCACATGCAGGAATGCATGGTTGAAATGGGGGAAAACCTTGGAAAAAAAAGGCCCAAGACGACCCCGGGTCCCCCACCACTTCAACCCTTGTCTCCGCTCTCCCCCTACTCCCCCACCACCAAAGCGTTCCTCAGCGCCCATGTCTTCAGAGTCATGTCAGGGATTAGCATCCGCTTCAGCCCCACCGTCGCCCCGAGTACCACCAGCACCCCCCGGACCATCCTACCCTTTCCTCCCGTGTTTGATGCCCTTGGCACGCGTCAGCGGCCGTCTGCAGCACCCTTCTGTTTCCCGGTTTGGGGCAGAAGAAACACTTTAACCCAAACCATCCCAAAGCCAAAAGCCTGAATGTTGGATTCCGGGTTTTTTGGGCCCTTTGGGAAATGTTCCCTTTCCGTTGGTGGAACAGAGGGGTTCCCGAACCGTCAGGGCCCTTCCCTGCCCAATACCAGATGCCGAGCAGGCTTTCTTTCCCAGAAAAGTGTCCTGCCCTGGTCAGCCACGTGTCATCAAAAATTTTCAAGCGCATTGTCTGCATCTGACCACCGAAAAATGGATAGTAAGCAGGTGGGGCCGATTTTCTCTGAAAACAGCTCATGGGTGAGTGGGTGGATGTCTTGTGGGTGTGGTGGCTTGGGCTGGCCACGCTCTCAAAACCACAGGGTGGTGCAGGGTTCTTTCCCCAAGGTCCTCTGGGGGCATCACGTCCCCGAGAAACCGGGCCGTGTTAAATTAATCTGTTTGGGGACCTTCCCACAAGGTCAGGAGCTGGGGAGGCTCCCCGCAACGAGAGGGAGCGCTGGCTGGGTGACAAGAACCTTGTGCCGGGAAAGGGTGGTGTCGAAAAGGGGGGCGAAATCTGCTGGCCCCCTTAAGTTGGGTGGCTGGAGCACATCCCTTGCCTGCAATGTCATAAACCTTGTGTCCAGAAATTTTAAAGAGCTCCCGGGTTTCTGGCTCCCTGCTGGGAACCCCGAGTTAAGTTCGCACTTCTCCCGTTTGCACCCTGCTTTTCCCGCCTGGCTGGTTGCAGTGTCAGCCGGCCCCCCGTCAAGTCTATGTTGAGTGGCAACACGCGGGAAATTCACCCTCCACATGCCCCAGCTTGTGGCAGCAGGCAATGATTCGCGTCGAAGTGAACATGGCCTGAAAGCAGCGGTGCGGACCCCGGGGTGTTGAGCCCCCGGGTGGAGGAGGGAAAAAGCTCTGCACCTCCCTTTCCCGTTTTGAAGGCCACCAAATGGTCGGTGCGGAAAAGCCCCTTTTCAGCATGGATTGTGGTGATCTTAGTTCTGGAATGATCGTTTGGCATTGAAAAATAGGTCCGCAAACGAAGAGGAGGGACGGAAAAGATGCGGACCGGAGCCTTTCTCCGTCAAAAACACAAGGCCCGACGTTTCACAATTTCATCGGTCTTTATTAGGCAGTGGTTTGGGGTTTCCGGGTGTGCAAGGTGGGGCATCAGTCTCAGGGTGCATCATCATATTAGGCAAGTCAGGGTGTGTTGAAGCTGTGCCGGAGGAAGGGGAAGGGGGGGGGAGGAGGGGGGAAGGTATTCCCGACACGACGTTCCCACGTCCCCGCCCTTTGGGAAAAAAAGGTTTGGGGCGAAATTTTAGGGGGAGGAGGAAGATGAGGAAGATCAGTTTTCTAGGCCCCTCGACCCCGAGGCTGGGAAATCGGCTCCATCTCTCAAGAGTGTTGGATGCTCCATTTCTCCAAATGATCCCCGCATTAAGGCCATCAAATGAACAAAAGTTAAAGGGTGGGCACCCCCCAGGATCCCCCGGACAAAAAAAAAAACCCGCATTTCCTTCCACCACCCCAAAAAGAGGTAAAATGAGGAAAAAGGAGACTTGTGATTGATCAACTGGAGACATTGTTTTCGTCGCTTATGTTCCCAAAAGTCCGGTGGGAAAAAACATCAGCGACGTGACAGGAGTAGGTGCCAAGTAGCCGTAGCGGCAGCAGCAGGGAAGGTGGCAGAAGCCTAATGGGTGACCCCTTTGGGAAACTTTATTTCCACCTCACCAAAATATGCAAGCAGGGCAACATCCAACACCAGAGACCGTTAAGATCATGGTGCCGACTATCTGCGTCTCAACCGATGTTTTTGTATGTGTTCCGGGCCCCAAAAGACTTCGGGGAAACCAAAAGGCGGATGCCGAGCTCGCTCGCCACGCCATGAGGTGTTGTCCTTGCCCCGCAGCGCGTTTAAACTGAGCGGACCTTCAGCACAGCTGGAGGAGTCATTACAGACAAACGCACGGCTTTCCCAGATAATGTGGATGTTTACTTTCTTTTTTAGAAATGGATGGATCTTGATGTGTTGTGGCCCCCAATTGCCGAGGTCACGATTAGTTTCCGGTCTACTTCACATTCCTCTTCAAACAGAAAAGGTCCCCTTGAAAAATTTTTTTTTAAAAAGATCATTTCTTACTGCAATTTTTATTTTTTTCCAAAGTTCATTTTGTGGTTTGCTGTGAGGATGTAAAAGCAGCAAGGTTTCATGACAACACTGTATTCAATTTACTCACTTTTTCTTTGAAGTTTTTTCATTGTCAATGGTTTTTAGGTCTGTTGTGTGAGATACGCTAGAATTATGATCCCTTTGGAACAGAAAAATTTGGTTTTAAATGGGTTTCTCCCTCCAAATTTTTTTAGTGGCTGAGAAGTATATTTTTAATTTTTTTGGGGTTATGTTGCTGTGGGGATCCCGCAAAAATCATGGTCCTTTGGAACAGAAATGTGGCTTTTAAGTGGCATTTCTCCCTCACAAATTTTAATAGTGGCTGAGAAGTCATATTTATAATTTTTGGGGTCATGTTGCTGTGAGATACAGCAATAATCATGGTCCTTTGGAACAGAAATGTGGCTTCTAAGTGGCATTTCTCCCTCACAATTTTTAACAGTGGCTGAGAAGTCATTTTTATAATTTTTTGGGTCATGCTACTTTGAAATGCAGCAATACTACAGGTCCTATTATAAAAAAAATGTTGTTTCTAACAGACATTTGTTCTTGTGGGGGTCATGCAGGTTTGGGGCTCATGCTGCGTTCCAGGACAGGGATATTCAATGTCCAGTTCAAGTAAAATGATTGATCAAATCATACTGCCTTCTGGCACTTTTTAATTTGTGGCTGGGTCATGCAGGTTTAAGGCTCATGCTGTGGTGCAAGACAGGGATAGTGAATGGTCTGTGATTTTTTTTCTGTGGCTTTTATAACCTAAGTGTGTTGCCTAAGATGTAGCACGTATCCATTTGACTGTTGTGGATGTTAATTCCAGCTTCTCCAGCCCTGTTTGGGTGTAAGCATGAAGGTGTTGTTGCTCTCGAAATATACTTTAATGGTCATCGATCATAATCTATCATCGACCATCGAATATCTTGTCGATGATGGTCAACTATCGACCATCGACCGATGTCGATGGCCAACGTAATCGCTCAACACTAGTGTTGCAATATAAATGCAGTAGCTGCTGGGTCTTAGCAGACCCAGATCACAGTCTGTAACTGGGGCTAATAAGTCATCCCCAGCTGCAAGAGAAATGACACACATTTCCCAATGACACTGACAAATCTAAAAGTAAAAATTACCATATATACTCGAGTATAAGCCGAGTTTTTCAGCACAAAAAATGTGCTGAAAAATCTCCCCTCGCCTTATACTCGAGTCACTGTCGGCGCCCGGGCGCTGCGATGGCCCGTGCGCCGACAGGGACGCTTCAGTTATATGCGGCTCCTCTGGGAGCGCATATAACTGATTGCCGAGTGAGCACACAGTGTCCGGGCGCTGTCCGCGATCCCTTCACCTATATGCGACTCCTCCGGAGCGCACACAGGTGAAGAGATACCACTGCGTAGCAGAGAGCGAGCGCTCCCTGCTCCGCAGTGGACTCCGGGCAGTCGCAGACTCGCGGCTGCCCGGAGTTTCCGGCACAGGCAGCGTGTGTCATCTACTATTGCCTAAAGCCTGCCTATACCTGCCCTATACCTGCCTACAGCTGGCCCTATACCTGCCCTATACCTTCCTACAGCTGCCTATACCTGCCCACAGCCGGCCCTATACCTGCCCTAAACCGGCCTACATCTGCATATACCTGCCTACAGCTTGCCCTATACCTGCCCTATACCTGCCTACAGCTGCCTATACCTGCCCTATACCTGCCTACAGCCAGCCCTATACCTGCCTACAGCTGCCTATACCTGCCTACAGCTGCCTATACCTGCCTACAGCCTGCCTATACCTGCCTACAGCCGGCCCTATACCTGCCCCATAACTGCCTACAGCTGCCTATACCTGCCTACAGCTGGCCCTATACCTGCCCTATACCTGCCTACAGCTGCCTATACCTGCCCTATATCTGCCTACAGCTAGCCCTATACCTGCCTACAGCTGCCTATACCTGCCCTATACCTGCCTACAGCCGGCCCTATACCTGCCTACAGCTGCCTATACCTGCCCTATACCTGTCTACAGCCAGCCCTATATCTGCCCTATGCCTGCCTATACCTGCCTAGAGCTGCCTATACCTGCCTACAGCTGGCCCTATACCTGCCCTATACCTGCCTATACCCTGCCTACAGCCTGCCCTATACCTGCCTACAGACTGCCCTATACCTGCCTATGGAGCCATATACCTGCCTATAATCTGCTTATGGGGGACATATAACTGCCTATTACATGCCTATGGGGCCATATACGTGCCTTTTGGGACATATACCTGCCTATACCTGCATATAGGGCGACATATCTGCCTATAATTGCCTATGGGGGACATTAAATTGCCTATTTAATTTTATTGGTATCCATTTTTAGTTTTAAAATTTACCAGTAGCCGCTGCATTTTCTACCCTAGGCTTATACTTGAGTCAATAAGTTTTCACATTTTTTTGGGGCAAAAGAAGGTGCCTCGGCTTATACTCGGGTCGGCTTATACTCGAGTATATAAGGTACATAAATACAAACCTTATGTATCACAACAAAAGTAGAATAACCAAGTGCAGGGGAATGTTAGAGCTTTTACACTTGCATGTATTTAAAAAACATAGATCTGTGCCTAGTCATAAATGGGGAAAAGTGGCCTGGCCTTGAACGATAGATAGATAGATAGATAGATAGATAGATAGATAGATAGATAGATAGATAGATAGATAGATAGATAGATAGATTATATCTGCATTATGATTACTAAATTATTAAACAAGTCAACCTGTATAGTATTTAAAAGATTATTCCATATAAAAAGAAGCATAATTGCTAAAGCACTGACCATATTTCCATATTACTGTAAGTCGCAAAATAGTACCTTTTAGACAGATAGTTATAGCACATTAAAATGACTATAGACAGAAAGCAACAAAATGTTAGTGTTAATACATTAGTAATGGGTACCTTTGAATTGCAATATTGTATAATGTCTCAGAGCTAGAAGAGTTATTATATAATACTTTATAGTGGACTCTAGAAAAAAAGTAATATAATATTAATCTGATCCCCAGACACATATGGTAGCTAAAGATTAGTATAGTTTAAACACCCTTTAGATGATAACAGAGAAGTCACAGGAAACTTTTTAATGGCCTCTCCTGACTGCACTTGAAAGCATCACAAAGTGTATTAAATTCAAAAACTTAAAAAAGGACTGCAAGATTGAAGTTTGTAGTGTGGTTTACAACATGCAGCAAAAGGTCATACAGTACATCTATTGCCAGATGTACTGCAAAAATAAGATGAGATTGAAAATAAGATTTGGTTGAGTGTTTGCCACCTTATCTCTTTCAAATTTTGTTACTAAATATCAACATCAAAGACTATTATTTATGGGGCATATGTGCACATTCTTTTGTAAAGTAAATGTAATGTCCTTATGCTGCAGGCAAATCTTATTTTAGTCATAAAAATAGTTTATCATTTGAAAACCTACAATTTTATGTAATTAGGAGAAAAGCTTCTTAAAAATTATTTAAAATGTGAAGAGTATATTTCTATTACCTCATTATTTTTATTTATTATATAACTAAATATTACATTTTAATGTATGTTATATTTCTAAAATATTTGGTACTTAAAGGGTGTGCACATTTTATAAAGTGATAGTATATCCGTAAGGTATGCTGCAACTTTAAAATTAGTAACAATCTGACCTCTGGGACCCCCATAGACAACTAGAATATTAATGGTAGAAGCTCAGGTCTAGCACTGCATCTCCTTCAATGTGTTACCAGCAAAGTAAATGTTGAAATGTCCAACCACCCTCTGTACAGAAACTCTTGCAGTTCCATTGAAAATCAAAAGGGCTAACGGGGGGAGGGGTGGAAGCATTTAGAGCCTTAGCAGGGGGAGATTTAAAGTTTTTTTCACCACATGAATTAGCATTTTAGATGTAAGAAAGGGTAAGTGAAGAACCATTAGATATAGTGGATGACAGTGTAGTCACCACCAATCCTTCACTGTACAAAAAATTCTTATAGAAGGAAAGAGTTATTAAAAGGTAACTTTTATTGTTACACTTTAAAATAATACACAGCTATCATTTACCTATAGCCCTTAAAGCGCACAACAAGCCAGCTAAATTGCTGAAATACAAGTGTGACAGAGAAAAAGGGGAAGGTGAATATACACCCTAGAATTCCCTAAACAAACTGTTAACCAACTGTCCTGCAGATCAGGAGAATTGCCTCTATAAGGGTGTTCCAGTCAATAAAAACGCCCTAGACATCCTTATAGCCCAGTCCTGACATATTTCAATCCTCCCCTTCGTTTTAAAGGATCACATCTGGGGACATTTATAAGGGGCAACTTTGGACTTAGCAATATACTCCACAATCAGTGGCGACAAAATACAATATTCAGTTATGCGTACAACAGAACACACTAGGTAAAAAAAACAACAGTGATTACAGTAATTTCACATGCAGTGAATAAACCTATAATGTAAGGAACATTCACGAAATGCCGCTACACAGGAACAGATATAGCAACAAATGCATGAGAATACATTACACTGCGGCGTTGTCTTAATAATAATATTGAAATACCTGTATTGATGATGACAGGTCAAAACGAGAGGTGCCACATATTGTCCATGATTAATAATGAAATGTGTAGCTGACCTCCTTATCAGTCAAATGCGCCGCCCATGAATTGCTACAACCGTGTTTACTGTTATGCAAAGTTCTCATGGCTTACTGGTTCCCGACTGTCAAGCATAATGACACTGCTACAATTAGCGGGTATAGCTGGCAGGATAACGTTTTAATAAGTCTTTCCTTCTATAAGATTTTTTTGTAAAGGCAAATGAAGACCATTATCAAACACATTGCTGATTTTTTATTTTATTTTGTTCAGGAGATAAAAAAAGATTTTAACTACTGCTAGTGTACAGAAGTTTTTCTAGGTTACCAACCACCTCTTCCTGATCGCTATCATATCTGATTGCTTTAAATTGCTATCAGTAAGTCATTCTCACCATGGTGAGTCACACCCTAATGATTCTTATTTCTAGCACAGAAGCTTTGCTTATAAAAGTTAATGACACATTTTAAGTCTACATATTTTAAACCTTCTGTAGTCATGTCACTGTAACTGGAATAGATAGGAATAGTAGAGCTGATATGCCCATTATGGCTCTAGAACCACCCAAAGCCTGACCAGGAAATTCAAGTCTGATATTGCATGTAGCTCTGTAGCTCTGTAACCCTTTAAGTCATGCCTCTGGTGTTTACTGCAGTTCCATGCACAGCCGGGTGTCAAGGATTGCTGTTGTGCAGAAGAAAACTTAAAGGAAATCCTTTGAGACAGTGTTGTAATTAAATTAGGCTACTTTTGTCAGTGCCATAGACTGAGAAGGGCAGCACTGCCAGTAATTTGGAAGACTCAGAATCCCTGTTCTAGTGACTGATGGGAGTCTCAATGGTCAGAATAGCAGCAATGATGAAAGTCAGATAGGACCTGTGCCACCTCTGAGGACTGCACCTATCTAGAGGCCCCACAAAAACTGGCCACACTTGCAATCATTCTCTGTTCTCCTATAGTAGATTGATTTATGGCATAATCTGTAGATCTGATGGCATGGGAGAAATGATGCCTCTATAGAAATGATGGGCTTTTCCCTTTTATACACAGTCAAGTTATCACGAACACTTTCTGCTTTTGATATAGCTCATGAAAAAAAATCACATGTTGTGAACTGGTTTGGTGGACATATAAGGTGCATGATAGACTGTGTGAACATACTGTATGTCCCTTGTTGCTCTCTTGGGTAAAAGGGGCAGTTAATCAAAGTCCAAAAAGGAATGATTAATGGCTTTTGGGCCACGGGTGTCAGCATATCTGAAACTACTGCAATTTTTAAACTGTTTACACATCACTATGTTGTGTATTGTGAGTAGACAAATACCATAGTGAATAAGCGATGTGAAAACGGTGGATAACCACGTGCTATTGATTTGAGAGTTGAATGACTATGGAAGAGACTGAGGGCATACCGACACACTACAGTGCTAAAGGCTGCCAACAAAATGAACCAGAGGGCTACCAAATATGTGTATTACACAACAGTTCAGCGATCCCAAATGGTTATAGATAGTGATGAGCGATTGTGTCAACAACTGTTATTGGGTCGATAGTCGATATCGGCAATTATCATGTTGATAGTCGATTATCGCCGATGGCCATTAAAGTCTGTGGGAGAGGAACAACAGCTTCATTCTTACACCCAAACAGGTGAGGAGAAGCTGGAATTAACATCCACAACAGTGAACTGGATACGTGCTTCATCTTAGGCAAGACAATTAGGCTATAAAAGTCACAGAAAAAAATTCACAGGCTAAAATAATTTATTATGTTCAATGGCTAACCGAAACATGAGGACGGCAGGTACAGCACTACCAGCAGCTACAGGGCACCTTTCACACAAAACAAGACACCAGTATTGGAAATGGCACATGGGAACTGGCAGGAGACCCCTGTCACGTTTTGCACCAGGGACCAACATCTCGTCACATTTGTGGTGGCAGCAAGAACGTCCCAATGGGGAACATGGAGGTTCAGCTGTCAGGGCCTTAGTTACAGCTGGTGCAACGAGAGCCAGAGCTGCCATCAGTCATCTATTAACCGTTTCATGGCCACATGCAGCTAAATCAAATGCTTCCTATTTTTAACATATCACAGGGCACCTTTTTGATTCTGGCCCCTGGTAGGAATACTGCCCTTTTGGCACCCCTGGCATCCATTTTAAAGTAGCCTGACCCCAAAACCACCAAAAAATGCCCTTATGTACCCTGAGAATACAAATTCACAAGAAGAAACTGACTTTTAAAAAACTATTTTTCCAATCTTGTTTCTGCTGCTGCTGCTACGGCTGCTTGACATTCTACTGCTGGCACATTGCTGTCGTGTTCCACCATGACATTAGAACGTGAAGAAGATGCAACACATGCCTCCAGTTGGTCAATGAGCCCTGTTTGAAAATCCTGCATTCTACTGTCAAGTGGGTTGAAGGAAATTGCTGACTTTTGATTTGGAACATGGAGCAAGGAGTAACCGCTGTTCATTTTGATGGCCTTGAAGCGCGGGAAATGAGCTTTTTTTCAATAAGACCTTTACTATTGGTTTTTATTACAGCAGCATGCCCCCAAACCAGCAAAGATGCCCTTGATGGAACCTCTGAATAAAAAGTGCCAGAAGAAGCAAGTATTTGAACCACTATTTTAGTTGACCTGGACCTTGATTCTCCCTGTCCTGTCCCGCAGCATGACCAGACCACCTGCAGGACCCACAGATCACACAGTTCCGGAAGAAAGTAGTATATGAAGCAGTATTTTAGTTGAACTGGAGATTGACTATCCCTGTTCTGTACCACAGCATTACCCCCGAAACCCGCATGACCCACAGATTAAAAAGTGCAGAAGGAAAGTAGTCTTTGAACCATCATTTTAGTTGAACTGGACATTGACTATACTTGTTCTGTACCACAGCATGACCCCTATTCGTGGCTGTGACTGGGAGGACGAGGAGGTAAAACCGATGGATGCAGGTTGCGTTATCCACTGAAGAACAGATTGGTGATGCTCTTCATTACTGAGATTCACAGGGAACCGACCCAGCGATGACAGGCCTGACGGTCCTGCAACTGACGATGTGCTGGCTTGTGCGTTGTCCGCAGTAGTGGAAGGAGCACCTTCTCTCCTACCTCTAGCTCCATGTCCTACACCACTCTTTGCTCGCTTATCACCTGTTGTTCGCTCCATGTTCAGAAAGATAAAAATTTATAAGGTGGGGGGGCGTGGCCTAGCATGCTAGTAGCCAGACGTGTCTGCTGAGAGCTCCTCCCGGGCCAACTCTCCCACGAAACCACAGCGCGGTCAACATGTGTCCCAAGAGGGTGAAAAAGCCACCTAAGGGTGACACTTACCCTCCTGCACCTGAGCTGGCAATCAGAAACTACTTCTCTCCCTGGCAGACCACTCGGCGCCGCCTCTGGGGCCCGGGGCATCCCAAACGGGCGCCATCTTCCAGAGGGGGACGCAGCTCTGCACTGCCGGCCCCCGAGGGGTGACAGGATATAACGCGGCAGTACCCTAAGAGCCTGAACAGCCTGGGCCGGAAAGGGGGGAAAGTCCCGCCGCACGCAAAAGCCGGGAACCCCCCCTGAACCGCAAGGGGGGAAAGGGGGAGGAAACTCTGGGGAAGGAAGAGGGGAGGGACGAAGGTGGGAAGCTACGTGCCGCCATTACAAGGCACACTCCCGCACACTCCCCAGGACAGTGCAGCAACAACCCCCGGGGGCCCCAGGCCCTGTCAGCAAAAGGCTGCATTCTGCCTGTCACTGACATTGCTAATAACGTGCAGCAGCCAGGGGTGATATCAGGGGGGGTTGCCACACCACAGCCCACAATGGAGAAGTGCATTAACCTCTTAGAGCTCTCACCCCCACGAGGGGCCCTCTCCCCTCTGGTTTCTACTCCTGTCCCCCACTCTCTGAGTTTCTGATATCCCAGTAAGCCTCCCAAAGACAATGTTTTGGCCCCCCCTTAAAAACTCTGGTAAACCCAAGGCAAAAGCCCAAACGGGAGTCCAATTGTGTTTCCCCCCTGATACCCCTTTGGGGGGGATTGGGAAACGCAAGTCCCTCAGCCTTGGCCTGGAAAAGATTTCATGCTTATCAAGCTCCCCTGCGGCACCCGGGTCTCCTCATATGACCACGTGGAAGCCCATCTGTGATACACCAATAAACCCTGCGGATGCTTCGGTCCCCCCAGAGCTACAAGCACCCCCTAAGTCGTTAAACCTAAAAAAGGGGCATTCCCATGGCAAGTAACTTAAGAAGTTGGCAGCAGGATTTTGTTCGTTAAAACGACGTCAACTATCCAAAACAAGATCCCACCTAAAATCACGAAAACAGTTCTCAACGCCAATTTCTGAACTCCAAAGCACCCCTTGACCCACAAAAAACTCCACCCCAAAATCTTGTGGACCAACTAAATGATTTGGAAACCCCCAACGCGAATAACATTAGGGTGCAGTCTTTCCCGAATCAGTTTAAAACCGCAGGGCTTGAACTTTCCCTTGTCAAAATCTTCAATGAATCCTGGGGAAACCGTGGACAATCATATTGAACTGGGTCGGGCACACAGGGCGCTGCGCCCAAAGAGCCCAAGATATTATAAACCCCAGGGTTGTCTGTCCCCTCCACTACTATCGATAAAGGAAGAAAAATTCGAAAAAAAAGCCAACTCACCGCCCAAATTATTATGAGGAGCCAGACCTTTTAAACTTCCTGGGCTTGTCAAATCACCTTTTGTCTGGGGAACAGCTGGAAAAACCTCTCCTCTCATTCGCAGGATAGGCAAATCCAATTCGGTGGGGCTATCCCTTTGTCCCACATTCCGACAAAGAAGGGGCTGTAACATTTTTGGGCCCCATCGACCTCCCCCCTTTCCCTTTCGGCTTAAAAAAAACCACCAGACTCTGTCGGGCTGGGGCCTTACTACCGACCCCTGCAAATGTTTTGGGGTGCCTACTCAAAGACATCTCCGAGGGGTCCCAAAGAGAATTGACACCCCAAAGGGGCAACGGCTTTTAGATCCCAAAGGTTTTCCCCTTTTTGGGGAAGACAACAGCGCCACAAAAGGGGTTTACTTTATGATATGCAATAAAAAAGTATTTTTCTTCATTTGGGGATTCCCCTATAGAAAAAGCTGTTTAGCTTGGAAATGACACCCCCCTATTTCATTAGAACATTGTAAATGGGAAAGAGGGATAGTACTTCTTCTGTTTATCCCCTTGCTTTAAACGCCTAGATAGTCTCAGACATAGGCCACTTTTTCTTTGGCTATGTTTTAAACACTTTTGTACATTTAGCTTCACTTTAAAGGCCCCTAAACTCGCTCAGAAGGGAGCATCAGATATGACCTCGAGTAACTATCAGCGGTTTCTTTAAGCAATCATATTTTTTACCCCCAAATAGGTAGTGGGACAGAATCCGTGCTTGTACAACGCAGTTCATTACTGCATTCTGTAGTTTTTTTTCTTTGGCCCAAAATGTGGTTGCTACTTTTTTATTTTCCTTGTTTATGTTTTTTTAACCCTAAAAATTCCCCAACGTACTGGAACTCGACCCCAGAGGAAACCCCTTTTTTAAACCACCACGGACTGCCGAAGCACCAAAAATATGACGAGGGTACTATCACATCCCTTAACTTTAAGGGGTTTAACATCCCGGAAGAGGGCACGTATACTATACAACATATAAAAAAAAAACTCAATCTTTTCCTACAAAAACCCAATATGGGGGCCCCCTTAAAAACTCCGCAATAAATAATATCCTCTCTGGTGCCAAAATAAAAATCCTATAGCCAAAAATAAAGGGGGTAGTATTTTTTTTTTTCAAAAAGCCGGGGCTAGACTTTTAAAAAGGGTAGCAAGCGAAATTACTTTGTTAATCGACATTAGAGGGAAAATGTTTACTTTAGCGTATATTTTCCAAACCATTGGGCCCACTCACAAATTTTTTCACGGTACTGGATGAGCTTAATGCCTACGCACAAGGCAAAATCATCCTCTGCGGTGATCTCAATTTTGCTTTTTAGCCAGAAGTTGACACATCAGCGGGGCGATCTTCTTTATCTTTTAACCAATTGAACAGGATCAGAAGGTTGCTCCATGATATGCAACTTTGTGATGTCTGGCGCCTTTTATATCCCAACGCCCGTGATTATACCTTTTTCTCGCACCCACACAGAGGCTATAGCTGGATCGATTACATTTTTCTTCAGCATGTACTTTTGCCAAATGTTAAAAAATCCGATATCGGAAATATTTGATTATCAGATCATGCTTCTGTGCATTGTGATATAGATCTCCCTAGGGGGGCGGGAAAGACCTATAACTGGAGGCTCAATGAATCACTCCTCAGGGACTCTTTGTGCCTGTTGGACGTGAAACAGGCTATTAAAAATTTTCAAGCAGAACATATTTCTGATCCCTCATCCCCCCAAATAAAATGGGAAACGCTCAAATGCGTATTGAGAGGGACGTTAATTAAACATGGGGCCCGGTTAAAGAGAGAGGCTGAGTTCAAGTTAAAAAGCTTTACTTACTAAACTGACGAAACTAGAATCCATACACAAAACCACACTAGCAGAATCTGATCTAAGGGATTTATTACATACTAAGCATGAGATAGCCTTGCTGATGGACAGGAAGACTGAGCGATTTAAGCAGATTTGTGCTGGCTCGTATTACAGATGGAGTAACAAACCTAGCAAAAAGCTAGCTAGAGACTTGCGAGATAAGAGAGCTTCTCTCTTTGTCCACTAAGTTAAGACTAAATCAGGCACAATAACCTCCCTTACACCAGATATCTTGGATTGTTTTCATGCTTATTATCAGGAACTTTATAACCTCCCATCTATTTATAGCACCCCCTCCAAAAAAGACACCGAAGACGCACTGAGAACTTTTATTGAAAAATTCTCATTGCCCGGCCTTAATCCAGAGAAACTTTCGGCACTGGAGACCCCTTTTTCCTCTCTTGAACTGCACCAAGCGATCTCATCTCTGTCAGCTGGGAAAAGCCCGGGCCCCGATGGCTTCACTGCTAAATTTTATAAAACACTTGAAGAAGAATTGTCTAGCCCTAAACCGGGGAAGGATCCTCTCCTCTGCCAAAGTTATAGACCTATATCCCTCTTAAACGTAGATATTAAATTGTTCGCTAAATTAATAGCTGTCCGACTCAATTCAGTGTTAGAGGAATTGATACACATTGACCAAGTAGGTTTTGTGCCTCAAAGAGAAGCCCGAGACAATACCCTAAGAACATTTTCACAGGCACATCACACTAACACCCCTTTCATGCTTTTGTCTTTGGATGCGGAAAAGGCATTTGACAGGGTGGATTGGAATTTTTTGGAATTCGCCCTGTCAAATGTTGGGTTGGATCCAAACCTGTTGCAAAAAATCTTTGCTTTATACCCTTCGGCTCGAATTAGGGTTAATGGCACCTTGTCAAGATCTTTTCAGATTTGAAATGGAACATGTCAAGGTTGTCCACTTTCGCCTATCCTTTATGTGATTTCTATGGAGTATTTGATGCAATCCATTAGAGCTGATCAGAAGGTTAAGGGACTGTCAATAGGACAAGATCAGCAAAAATGTGCTGCATTCGCAGACAACCTCCTCTTATATATCACTCAACCCGAAACATCTTTGCCGGCACTGATGGCTCTTTTGGATAAATTTGGTCTCCTTAGCAACTTTAAAGTTAATTATTCCAAAAGTATTGCACTGAATATTACTCTGAAACCGGGTACAGTTACCTCCCTGAAAGATAGCTTTCCTTTTAAGTGGGCAAAGGACTCCTTTACGTATCTTGGAGTCCAAATCCCAGCTGATATTGATCGAACGTTTGCTTTGAACTTCGTCCCCTTATTTCAGACCATTAAAGTAGACTTGTCCAAATGGGATAGGAGAGATTTCTCCTGGATAGGGAGAATTAATATCCTAAAAATGAATACCCTCCCCAGACTCCAGTGTATCCCTATCAAGCTACCAAGCACCTTTTTTCGAGATCTTAATAAAAGCTTTAGGAAGTTTGTCTGGGCTAATAAACAAGCTAGAATAGCTAGAAACACTCTCATCAGGAGAAAAGAGGAGGGGGGACTGGCACTCCCAGACATGAAGTTTTACTATATAGCAGCAGTTGGTGCCAGAGTATTAGATTGGTTCCATGCAAAACAAACAAAACGGTGCGTGCAATTAGAAGAGGCTTTATATGAAGGTCCTCTGTCCTCATTGCCATGGCTGTGCCCACAGCGAACGCGGTTGAAATTGCGTCAATTACCCTTGGTTACACAAGTTACCCTGTCTGCACTTAAAATTCACGGCCCTCATTACAGCCTAGATTCCCCAGGTGGGCTTCTTGTGCCTATCCAGGGAAATCCGGAACTGCGGATCACGGCGCCAGATTTACTGTTTTCTGACCTTCTAGTAAGAACGCCCCGTACTATCGGAGGCTTCCTCAATAAGACAGCATTTAGAACCTATGATGAGATCGTGCCCTCTCATCGCCAGTCACCCAACGTGTGGCTTCAATATGTGCAGATTAAGCACTATTACGATGTGAACAAGGCCACTCCGAAATTTCATAGGTCACTCACTGGTTTTGAGCAGTTATGTGTTCAGGAGCGGGTTCCCAGACACGTTATCTCTACCTTATATAATATGATCTTGGCGACTGAATCCTCTAACCAGCCTCTCTTCCAGAGTAATTGGGAAAAGGAGTTAAATTTGTCAGTGACAAATGAAGACTGGACCAAAGCCTGTGTATTAACACATACAACCTCGGTTTCCTGTCAAATCCAGGAAATGAATTATAAGGTTTTATCCAGGTGGTACAGGGTGCCCACTCTTCTACACTCGCTGTTCCCTCAGGTCCCTCCCCTTTGTTGGAGATGTGGACAGCATCCAGGAGACATGACGCATATTTGGTGGGGATGTGGGGACTTCCAACCGTTTTGGCTCAAAGTTATTGAACTTATTACGATGATCACTGGTGTCAAGCTGCTGAATGACCCCCTTGTCCATCTTCTCTTCATGCTGCCTATGGATCTATGCTTTCTGAAAGGAAGTCTGATCACTTTTCTGTTGGTGTCGGCTAAACTGCTAATTCCGCGGAAATGGAAATCCACTCAGGTGCCATCGATCTCTGAGTGGTTCAAAGAAATTTTATGCATTCAACGCATGGAGGAAATACGGGCAGATAGTAACCAACAACTGGATAAATTTAATAGGGTATGGGGAGAATGGATGACCTTTGCAGTATCTCCGGCATTCAGAGCTCTCCACCATTCTCCAAGGGATTAGGTTTCATTCCCAGTAGGCAACGTTTAGTGGCCATTCTCCTTAAAACCGATATTTTATGTAGCGATCATTCGTTGGTGGTGGGCCTTGCTTTGGGATCGTGTCCGGTGCACTTCCTCCCCATTTTTACTTTTACCTTTGTTGTTTTTCCCTAATTCTGTATTAAGGTGATTGTAGATGATGTAATGGGTTGCGCTGCGGTCGCACCCGCGTTCCCCGCGGCGGGTCCCCGGCGGGGACGTGGGGCCCCGCGGACCGCACTGCCGGTCGTGGCGCCACCCGTCCCATCCACTCACCTGGCCTCGCTCCCGTCCGGTCCTTGTCCCCTGACGGCCGGAATGCGCGTGCGCGCCCCCTAGCGATCGCGTTCACGTACATTTAAAGGGACAGTGCGCCGGTAATTGGGTAATTGCCGGGCGCTGTCCCTATATAAGTTTTGCACCCACGTCACTTCCCTGCTGGATCTATGTTGCCCCGTGCCTTAGCTAAAGCGTTCCCTAAGTGTGTTCTCGCCCTACCGTGTACCAGACCTCTTGCTACGTTTTCCCGACTCCGAACCTCTGCCGCCTGCCCTGACCTTCCTGCCTGTCCACGACTCCGAACCATTGCCGCCTGCCCTGACCTTCTGCCTGCCCACGACTACGATTCCGATCCTTTTCCCTCGTGCATGGGCCCGCCACCGCAAGCAAGTCCGTAGGGGGCGCCTGGACCCCTACCCGCAGCAAGCCCCTTTCCCGCTTTTGCGGGGGGGGCGGGGTGAAAACCGGGGGGCTTTTGATTCCTTTCCCCTGGCGTGGTTAATTTCTGCGCGGGGGTCCGGGGGACCCATCCCCACCCGAAAATTTTTTGACCCCCCCATGGATCCCCCCAAAAGGGCCCCTCCCAAAGCATCGGGGATCTTCGATTTGGTTGCCCAGCAGTTGCAGCAAATCGAAACAAAAGGCAAGCAGTTGGGCCGTTTCCCCACCTGATGGCCAGCTCCTGCATCCCAGAACAGTCCCCACCTGCCCCCCCGTCCGGTGACTCCGTCTTGTCAGCCTTTCCCCTTGGCCCCCCGTGGGCCCCAAGCTTGGGCCCCCCTTACCCATAGTTTGGGGGGATCCCAAGCCTCCCGGGGGTTTCTCCCAGTGCCTATGCACAAAGAACGATGGGGATCAGTTTCCTTGGAGGGTTAAGGGGCCCTTCGTTGACCTACTATCGGGGAAACCTGGCTTGGGAACCCCTCTCGGGGACAGGAACGCCTGTGACTGGGATCTCGTTTTTCCTCCGGGAATTTTCCGAACCGTCTTCGAAAAGCCGGCAAGGCTTCCTTGCTGAGCCCCCTTTTGAACCTTCGTAAGGCGATCCTCGGTGGGTGACTATGCGGTCATTTCCCCCGTCCCTTTGGCTTGGAGCTCATGTGGAATTTTTGCGCCCCTGTCCATTTTCAAAAGGGGCCTGTCCGCCGGGTTAAAGACGCTTTGGCAGCAAGAGCCTCCCGTCCCCTGATGAACTAATTCATTAGTCCCCCATTTGAGTAAGGTTCGCAGAGTAAAGGAGGGCTGCGTGGGAAAGAGACATGCCCCCCCCCCCGTGGCGGTTTCTTGGGGGCCCCGGTTTTTCGATCCCTCCATTTCTGTCTCCTAAGCCTCTGGGGTGGAACCCATGCAAGTGGCCGGGCCCCCATTATCGGAGAGGGCTAAAACCGTCGCGCCCGAGAAGTTTGTCTCAGGGCCCCAGCCGGACCATTTCCGCAGAAGCTGTCCGCTACGCCCCAGCATCCGGGAAAACGCTCACACCTAGGACCCGTAGGAGGGGCGGCCTAGGTGCAGTTTCCCTTCCACGTTTGATGAGCCAGTGGGGGGGCATCAATGCTGGTTCTTTTTCCGGTTTCTGCCTTCCGGGTTCGGGGTCTGGGGGGACTTAAATCTTTGCCTTTTGGAAACCCCGGTTCCGAACCCTGTGTCCGGTGGAGAAGCCGCCTTATATCTTTGGTCAGTGGGGACCCCTCCGTGACCCCATCCGTACATAACCCCGGGCCGGTGAAACTCCGTTGGGGGCTCTGCATAGGAGAAGATCCGTTCCAGATTTCCCGTGTTTCCCTCGGCGTCCTCTTGGGGCTTCCCTGGCTGAACGTCCGCCCCTACGCCGATTGGAAGACAGGGAAGTCCTGCTTTGGGGGACCGGTGCCGAAACTGTTGCGGGAGGTGCACGCCGGTGCCTACCCTTCCCGCCTCCCTCGTTAACCCGTTGCAGGCCTGCCGGCCGAGTACCAGGATTTTGGGGGATGTATTCTCCAGAAAGAGGCTGAATGCTGCCACCCCGGGCCTTACGACTGTCTAGACCCCCCCAGGAACCTCCCCCCCGGGGGGGCTACCCACTGTCCGGCCAGGACTAGGCCATGTAGCCGCATTCGGGAGAATCTGCAAAAAAGGATTCTTTTGTAACCCTCCCCCCACCCGGACCCGGGTTTTTTTCTTCGTGCAGAAGAATGATGGTTCCCTCCATCCGGTATAGATCAGGGTCTAAATAATCCGTAAAAAAAACGTACCCTCTCCCATGATCTCAGAGCTTTTTTGCCCCGTTAAAGGGGGCTAAAGTGTTTTCATTTTTGGATCTGCGAGGACCTATAACCGCATCCGAATTCGGGAGGGGAATGGTGGAAGAGGCTTTTTAAAACCCGAGAGGGACTTTTTAGTATCTTGATCCCCTTTTGGGGCTCTGTAACCTCCACGGTTTTCCCAAAGAACTCGTCAATGATGTCTTCCCGGGATCTTTTGTACCCCCTGTGTATGTGTACCTAGATGACATCCTGTTTTTCTCCTCTGATTTTGGACTACCGGACTCAAGTACCCCCAGGTTCTGAACGTCTGCAACCCGTCGCAATGTTTGTACCCAGCGGAGAAATGTTATTCCATCGGACCGCCTCCTTTTCCTCCAATGTCCGGTGAAGGCCTAAAGATGGCCCCAGCAAAATTCCGGGGGACTGCATGGCCCCGTCCTTGGTTTGGGCAAAACAGCGCTTTCCTGGGCTTGCAAAACTATTACCGGCAATTTATTCCCCCTTCTCCCCCTTGTGGCTCCTATGGGGCCCCTTATGGGAAGAAGGGAAACCCCGAGGGCTGGCCTCGGAGGCCGAAAAGGGCTTTTGTGGATCAAAGAGGGCCTTCTCCAAAGCTCCTGTCTTGGTCGGCCTGATTCGAGAGGCCGTTCCCCTTGGAGGTGGATGCTCTTCCATGGGGGCAGGGGCGGGGTCCTCACCAGAAAAGCCCCAAAAGGGCAAGGTTCTCACATGTGGGTTTTTCTCAACGCCCCTTTTCGCTGGCTGACAAAAACTATGCCATTGGGGAGGGAATCTTGGCCATCAAGTCCCCCCTAGGGGATTTGGCGACATCTGGCGGGGCTCGTCCCAATAAACATCTTTAGGCCCAAAAAAATTTTGTTGTATCTTCAGAGGCCCAAGTCTTAAACCCCCCCAAACCCGGTGGTCCTTTTTTTCTCACGTTTGCTTCATATAATTTCCGGCCTGTGAAAAGAACGTAAAGGCGGTGCCCTCTCTCGTGCCTCGGACGGGTCGGTAAAGAACCCGTGTCTAAACACTCTTTTCCCCCCGAACGGTTGGTTCACGTGGTCCCGCAGGCTCCAAAAAATCCCTACGGGCAAAAATCGTGCCGCCGCATCAGGGGAAGATTTGGAGTGGGGGATAGTCCTTGGTGGGCTGGTCATCCCGGAGTCGGAAGTCTTATGCATTTATCTCGCGGCACTACTGGGGCCGACTCTAGCACGGATGTAAAGGAATTTCACCCCCGCCCGTGTCATTGTGCTCGAAACAAGGTCCCACGCCCCGGCCCGCTGGCCTCTTGCTCCTCTGCCCGTGCCTGAAATCCCATGGCGCACATACTATGGGGCTTCGTCACGGATCTCCCGTCTCCCGGGAATTTTGGGCATTGGTGGTGAAGCCGGTTCTCTAAAATTTCCCACTTTGTGCCTCTCCCTGGCCTGCCCTCGCCCCACAATTGGCTAGTCTTTTTTCTGGATTCTTCCGGGTTATGGACTGCCCTCAACATTGTTCCCTGCGGTGTTCAAATTTTTTTCCCGTTTTTGGTGTGCTTGTGTCCCATCTGCAAGTAAAATTGGACTTTTATCGGGCCCACCACCCCCAGTCCAAAGGGGAGGTGGGGAAAGGGTGAACCGGGTTTTGCGAGAATTTTTTGGTTACTTTGTGTCCCCGGGGTAGGGAAAATGGACCAGCTGCTCCGTGGGGGAATTTGTTTAACCATCGGGATCGGTGCTGGGCGTCTCCCCCTTTTTTGTAGTCTATGGCCCCCACCCCACCCCCCCTGCCTTAACTTGGATGTGCCGCTGTCAAAAGCCCGGTTCGGGGAAACAAGGGGCCTCTGCAGGAGACGGACATTCTCTATTCGGCCTCCGCCCCTTGAAGTCCGGGGGAAAAAGGAGAAACCTGCCCCGACGTTTTTTCCCGGGGCCGTTTGGCTCTCTTTTTGATTGTGCGCCCGGGGTCCCTAGTCTTTAAATTGGGCCCCGCTTTCCGGACCCTTCAAGGGTTTTTCGGCAGTTGAACCCTGGACATACAAAGCTCGTTTGCCTCCCTTCCCGGTCCACAAGCATTTCATGTGTCCTCCTTAAGCCTCTGTGCTGAACCGGTTCTCTCGGAAGAATTGAGCCTTCCCCCGTAGCGAATCCACTTTTTTCTTCGAGGTAAAAGGGCATTTTTGATATAAAACGGTAGAGGGAGCGTTTCTTTCCCCGTGGATTGGAGGGGCTTCGGGCCCGAGGGAGATCCTGGGGGCCCCGGGAAACCAAAATTCCCGAATGGGACCCCCATCCCCAGATTTTGCGGCCCCAAAAAGGGGGGAGGCCTAAGGGGGGGGGGGACTGTAACGGGTTGGCCTGGTCCGGGTTTGGGCCGCGGGCGCACCCGCTTTCCCCCGGCGGTTCCCCCGGGGGGGCGGGGGGCCCCCCGGGGGCCGCACTGCCGGTCGTGGGGCCACCCCGCCCAACCCCTCACCTGGCTCGCTCCCCGTCCGGCCCCGTCCCTGCCGGCCGGAATGCGCGTGCGGCCCCCCCAGTCGAGCCGCGCGTTCAGTACATTAAAGGGGCGTGCGCCCGGTAAATTTGGGGAATTGCCGGGCGCTGTCCCTTAAAGGGTTTTTACCCACGTCACTTTTCCCGCTGGATCTTGTTGCCCGTGCCTTAGCTAAAACGTTCCCCAAGTGTGTTCTCGCCCTACCGGTCCAGACCTCTTTCTATGTTTTTCCCCACTATGAACCTCTGCCGCCTGCCCTGACCCTTCCGCCTGTCCACTCCGAACCTTGCCGCCTGCCCCCGACCTTCTGCCTGCCCACGACTACGATTCCCCGGGCTACGCTTCTGTACCCGCTGGACCTGGCCGCACCCCCAAGCAAGTCACATCAGGGGGGGCGATGGTAGCCTCAGCCGCCAAACCTTCCGCTTTTCGGGGGTTGGGGAAAAACCGGGGTACTTGTTCCGTTCCTGGGGTGGGTTAACTATCATCGTTGCGGTGGTCCGGCGGATCCACTACCCGCCGTCACGATGTTTTTAGTACAGGAACCCGTTATGCGCATTCTATGGAAATTTGTTTGTTCATTTACTTTCTTCTTCTTCTTTTTTTTTAGTCCCCTAGATGGTTTTTATGATATAGCCTTTGTTGTCTCGCTTATAAGACTTTTTATACTTAAAATATAAAATATAGTTTATCTTTTAGTCCTTGTACTCGATGTTTTTCTTACATGAAAAAAATTTATTTACTTTATCTTAAAAAAGTTTTACCTTGTAGTTATTTGTTTACCTTCAGGTGTTTTCGGTTTTTTTTTGTTCTGCATTTACAATAAAATATTTTTGAGAAAGAAAAAAAAAATGTTAAGGTTAGAAGAGTTTTTGAAAAAGTTCTTATTGAGAAACTGTACTGCAAAGACGGCAAAACACAGGGATTTTTTAATTCCCCCTAATTTCCAACAGCCATAGGGTTGAAACAGAATTTTTTCTAAAAATATTGTGAAAAACGTTGGTGAAAGAATCATAACACCCAAATCAACAGTGTTCTTTCCCTTTAGTCCCCCGGATTTACAACTTCCTAGGATAGAATTGATAGCGTTCAACAAACAAGTGTGTTTTTGCGGAAAAACTGAGATGAGGACTACAAAAAACATTTAAAGTTTAGCATGAATATGGGAGTTTTACAATGCTGACATCAGGCACCAGTTACAATAAAATACTGTAACCCCAAACTGAAACCCCAATTTTCGTACAAGGGGGCATTTGCAAAAAAAAACTGGGATGAAAAGACCCAATAGAACTGCAAAAAAAAAAAGGATAATTTTAAATCGCTGGGAGGTTGCTGGCCAAAAAGTGTTAAAAAAACATTTTTTTAAATTTGCGGTTCGGACAAAGGGCTGGCTGGGCTGACATCAGCCCCCTTCCTTCTGACCACCCCTCCCACCAGCCCAGAGTCTTTACAAGGTCTCCTAACTAAATAAGAACTAAAATTAAACTAATGTCTTTATCTTAAAAATTCACAACTAAAAGGGGGTTTTTTGTATAAAAAAGACTGCTCTCTGAGCTTGAAAACACTATTGGGACGGGCCCGCGAGACTTGTGCCTGTAGTGAGATAGTGAAAAGAGACTGATCAAAAAAGCAGTATATAATAAACGAGGTATGTGATTTTTGCGACAATGAGATCCATACACCGCCCACAGCTGAGGGTCCATACCTTTTCACCCTCTCTATGCCTGACTAATTGGCGGCCGGAAAAATTAAAAGAAACTAAAAGGCACAAATAAAAATGGATAATGATTATCTTTAAGATTTTCACAGAAACTATAGCGTCATTGGAAAATTCCAATAAACTTAAAAAACCTTGATGCTTTCAATTTTTTCGAAATATTGCTCTCCCAGTTTGGCTTAAGCCAAATGGATGGTCAATGCCCCCTTTGTTTAGAGGTTGCATCAGAAAAAGAATTCCATTTGCACAGGGTTGCCTTTATTTGATGTTCCTTTTTCGTCCATTGAACAGATAGAAACACATTAGGTAAGAAATAAATTCTAGTCATCAATTCTATAATACAGGGTTAAAAGTTTAGAAATTTCTAATGATGAGAGCTTATTCCATAAGTTGGTCCTTGCTTGTTTGGTAGAACCCCATTTCAACTGTAAAAAATTGACATTGCCAGGCAAGATGTCTAGTACAGAAGTAAGTGGTTTTTGTCAATAGTTTTTTTTGTTCGGCATGCGAATAAACCACTGCCTTTAGATATTTCAGAACACTACGTCATACTTGCTAATGCGTTCACGAATATTTAAAAAAACCCAATAATTAGGGGTGTGATTTTGTACTGCCAGTAGAGATGCTTTTTAAGTAGTAAAGGGGTGTTTTCTAAAAAGATGACTAAAAGCTATTAAACCCAATTAAAAAAATATCTGTTTTATAATTTTTTCAAAGTTAATAAAACTGCTTTCCAAGCCTTCAATAAAAGGCAAAGGATCACCGAGTGATTTTAAAAGGATGAAACCCGGGGTGCAAAAGACCATTCCCTTCGAACACCTGGACATCCCCCAGATTTAAAAACGAAAAGGGCCCCCCCCACAGCATAATTAAGGTAAAAATTTATACCTTTCTTTTTTTCTTTTAAAGCTGGGGGATTTCCCCAAAATTTGGTTTTGGATTTTCTGAAAAGAATAGTTTGAAACGATTTTTATCGACAAAGTTAAAAAGGGGGAAAGGTTTTTATGGTGATCGAAATTCCAGGGTATGCGATAATTAAGTTAAAATTTTTGGGACATCTATTAAATCGCGCCTTTTCGGCCTTCCCTTAAGCCCACAAAGAGGATTACAAATAGAGCAATGAGTTTTTGTGCACGTCATGACTGGATTTAGGTTGCGATTGGGTGGAAAAATCACATGACCCGTTTTTTTCATAGAACACGTTTCCTGTTTCAGCCCAGGGCTCTCAGCCTTTTATAGGGGTAGGACCTGCGCTTGCCTGTGGCCAAACAGCTCAGCGAAATTAGTCTATTTTTGACAGAAAACCTCTACTATTAGCTGTGATCCTTCCAATTTTTGTTTGATTAAGATTTGAAAATTTTATTATTTGCAGAGAATTTTAAAGCACCTCTCCGCGTAAAGTCACAGGGGGGGCGGGGGGGGGGGCCCCCCGGCGAACACAGACAAGCTCTATTATAAAGAACATGGATAAAGTTCACCAAGACTTAGTGTAACATTGAGTGGAATTCTTTATTATTAACTTTGCATTGAAATATTTCCGGATAAAGGGGAGCCGAAATTATTTGGATAAACATCATTTTTAGTAACTGCAGTCCTTGGGTTGCTGCAAAACTCCACTTTTATTTTCAGTAACATTTTAGATAGGGTTTTAATTTTTCCCTTACACCCGTGAGTTAATTCCCCCCTTTCACTTAAAATTTCAATCCAGCAATCTTGTATCACACAGGTTTTTTTGCCAAAAATCCTTTTTATCGACGAAAATCACAGTTTCTGTTTTTTTTACTTTTGCGCACCCAGCACTGTTCATTGACGCAGCATCTACGTAAATCTTAAAAAAGCAATTCTATATTCACCACAGGTGAATTGAAAGGTGCAAAAAATACAGTTTATTATATCAAAACATAACAGTTGCGTGTTTTTTGACTTTTGCGCACCCAGCACTGTTCATTGACGCAGCATCTACGTAAATCTTAAAACAGCAATTCTATATTCACCACAGGTGAATTGAAAGGTGCAAATAATACAGTTTATTATATCAAAACATAACAGTTACGTGTTTTTTGACTTTTGCGCACCCAGCACTGTTCATTGACGCAGCATCTACGTAAATCTTAAAACAGCAATTCTATATTCACCACAGGTGAATTTAAAGGTGCAAAAAATACCGTTTATTATATCAAAACATAACAGATACGTGTTTTTTGGACTTTTGCCCAGTCCAGATTTGTTGATAGATACCTTGCAGTTAAATTTGAATCCAGCAATTTTGTTTTGATTAGAGGGATTTGAGAATAGCTGTGATTTGCCGTCTTTTAATAAGAGACTTTCCAAAACTATTCCATACCTTCTCAAATTTTTATATTTCTGAACATGAAGCGAAATGCAGGTGGTAAGCGAGCAAAGAGGGGGGGTAGCACATGGAGGTAGAGGTACGAGAGAAGGTGCTCCTTCCAGTGCTGGCGACAACACGCATGCCAGCAGATCGTCGGTTGCAGGACCGTCAGGCCTGTCATCGCTGGGTCAGGGCCCTGTGAATCTCAGTAACGAACAGCGTCGCCAATCTGTTCTTCAGTGGTTAATGCAACCTGCAGCATCATCTTTAACATAGCTAGCGATCCCTGTATTGAGACAACCAATTTAATACAATTAAAAAAGAGAAACAAAGACATGGTGGGATTCCATCCTATTTTTAAAAATGTGTTTTCAAGAATTAAACTACTAAAAGTCTTGCATGTACAAAATAGCTGGTAAAAAAATTCCTCTGAATTGTACAAGGGAGGTACAGGAAAACTTGACCAGATGTAGGTTATTCAGAGGACATGGAGTATGGAGCACAGACAGAGAACAAAGTACAGAGACCATTTCCTCCAGCACGTTGAGTAAAATGAGAAAAAGAATGCCAAGATAAAGGGCACCTGGGTGTAACAGGAGCGTTAACCACAGTATTTCCAAGTGAAGCTCAATTGGTCCACACTCATACGGAGGGGCAGCGCTACCCAGGTATTGACTGTGTACAGAGAAGGCTGGAGTTCTCACACTTCCGCTTCCGCACTCTGCTTCAGCACGACAGTTTTCGTTGCTGCGTCATCAGGGCATTTTAACCTGCGTGTTAATAGATGACGGACGCCAGCCTGGGCTTTCACCGCATCCACTGTAACTCCGGCCCTGGGTCATGCTGTGGCCCAGGACAGGTATAGTCAATGTCCAGTGAAACTAAAATGGTGGTTGAAAGACTCCTTTTTCCGGCACTTTTTAAATGTGGGGGTCATGCAGGTTTGGGGCTCATGCTGTGGCCCAGGACAGGTATAGTCAATGTCCAGTTCAACTAAAATGGTGGTTGAAAGACTCCTTTTTCCGGCACTTTTTAAATGTGGGGGTCATGCAGGTTTGGGGCTCATGCTGTGGCCCAGGACAGGTATAGTCAATGTCCAGTTCAACTAAAATGGTGGTTGAAAGACTCCTTTTTCCGGCACTTTTTAAATGTGGGGGTCATGCAGGTTTGGGGCTCATGCTGTGGCCCAGGACAGGTATAGTCAATGTCCAGTGAAACTAAAATGGTGGTTGAAAGACTCCTTTTTCCGGCACTTTTTAAATGTGGGGGTCATGCAGGTTTGGGGCTCATGCTGTGGCCCAGGACAGGTATAGTCAATGTCCAGTGAAACTAAAATGGTGGTTGAAAGACTCCTTTTTCCGGCACTTTTTAAATGTGGGGGTCATGCAGGTTTGGGGCTCATGCTGTGGCCCAGGACAGGTATAGTCATGTCCAGTTCAACTAAAATGGTGGTTTAAAGACTACTTTTTCCGGCACTTTTTAAATGTGGGGGTCATGCAGGTTTGGGGCTCATGCTGTGGCCCAGGACAGGTATAGTCAATGTCCAGTTCAACTTAAATGGTGGTTGAAAGACTCCTTTTTGCGGCACTTTTTAAATGTGGGGGTCATGCAGGTTTGGGGCTCATGCTGCGTTCCAGGACAGGGATTTTCAATGTCCAGTTCAAGTAACATGATGGTTCAAATCATACTGCCTTCTGGCACTTTTTAATTTGTGGGTGATGCAGGTTTAAAGGTCAGGCTGTGGTACAAGACAGGGATAGTAAATGGTCTGTGACTTTTTTTCTGTGACTTTTATAACCTAAGTGTGTTGCCTAAGATGTAGCACGTATCCATTTGACTGTTGTGGATGTTAATTTCAGCTTCTCCAGCCTTGTTTGGGTGTAATAATGAAGGTGTTGGTGCTCTCCCATAGACTTTAATGGTCATCGCGCATAATCGATGCTCACTATCGAAAAACTTTATCGATAGCGGCCGACTATCGACTATCGATCGATCTCGATAGCCAACGCAATCGCTCAACACTAATAAAGAGGTTTGTTAATCACTAATTATATTAATGAGAGCAGCAGATCTCCTTTGGCATAAGAACCTCAAGAAAATGCTTTTTTGTGTTGGTGATGCGCTGAACAACTGGATTGAACAAAATTGAACAGAATTGAACAAGAAATGTTGTAAAGAAGCATTTTTGTTGTGATGAGAGAATTATTAGTACAAGTCAAAAAGTGACCCCTTGTGATTTTACAGTGAAGTTTTTGTTTCAGAAAGTGGAATGACACCCCTAGTGGTGGTATAGTGGTGGTTCATGAGAAAGTGAATATAGACCCTTAGTGGTGAACTGGTGAACTGCAATTTATTTTCGTGAACAAGTTTTTTTGTGAAGAGCTGATTTTTTGGTAATGTAAAAAATGATAATCCCATTATTGTTGTTATATTATTGATCTCACACACTGACGAGGGTTGAGATTCTTGTCTGGTGTACATAACAAGGACAAGAGTGTGCTATTAGAAGCTCAGGGAGTTGTGTGTTTTTTTTAAGAAAAAGATAAAAAAAATGTAACTGCCCTACAGAAAATAAAAAAGAACATAAAAATAAAGAGAGCACAGAGTTTACATTCTTGCAGGCCTTGAATAGGGGAAAATGGGAAATTTACATTACAAATCAGTGACACCAGAGAAGAGGATTCAGAGATTTACGGCATCACAGATTGTAGTGATAAAAGAAGGCAAAACAGGTGTTCAAAGAGTTAAAAGATTGCTGAAAGAGATAAACATGATTCCAGAAAATAGATTAGATGAAGAGTTGTGGAGGAAGGTTCTAAAAGAGAAGAGAAGTTGGTTGAAAGAAAATGAGTTGTTCAGCACAAAAATGGTATATAGTTAGAGATGGGCGAATTGATTCTAACGAAGTGGAATTCGTTTAGAATTTCAGGAAAACTTTGGTTCTGAACGAAGTCGAAGTTTGGTGGAATGTGGGTGAATAAAGTGTGCTTTTGATTGATAAAATGGGTGCGAGCACATGGCGCTACATGGGGCAAAGCACTCTGGGAGGAAGAAGGCATAGCCCGCATGACATGTTGCAGAGATTTAAGCCAATCAGAGACCGGGGGATTCTGTGACGTCACCGCACTATATAAGTCCGGGCGCGACGCTGGGAGCTCATACCGCTGTCACTGCACTGATCAGGGAAGGTGCTGCTGCGGCTGATAGCTCTTACTGAAGAACTGATTTTTATACAGCGATTTTTGTGGGGTGTCTCAGCTTGTCTCAGAGACTGCTTCTCCTAACGTTCTATTTCTGATTTTTTTGGGTATTGGATCTGAAATCCAGTGTGGCGTCCAGTGCAGCTGCATATACATTTAAATCCTATCTGCTCACAGCACATTGAATATCCAAGGGGGATCTAATGCCAGTTCCTGTTGTATTCATTTAAAGAAACAGTGTTTTTTACAATACAAAAAAACCACTTCATTTTTGGCTGCTCAATTCTTTGGCGCAATTTACATCCAGGGGGTTTAAATTAAGCGTTTTTTATTCAGCTGTAGTGACTCCAAGAAACCGTCATTTTCAATGCCAAAATATATAAAATTTTTCCTGTAGCTAATTACAAGCGAAGGTTAATTACAATTTTATCTCTTGTTGTTTGGCGTAAAAAATACGCCATTGAACACGCTACAAAGCTACTAGTTTGTGGGGCTCAATTGTTTGGGGCAATTTACATCCAGGGGTTAATTAAGCGTTGTTTTTCAGCTGTGGTGATCCCAAGAAACCGTCATTTTCAACGCCAAAATTTTATACATTTTTCTGTAGCATAATTCACAAGCAAAGGTTAATTACAATTTTATCTCTTGTTGTGTGGCGTAAAAACACCGCATTTTAACACGCTACAAAGCTACTAGTTTGTGGTGGCTCAATTCTTTGGCGCAAATTTTCATCCAGGGGTTAATTTAAGCGTTGTTTTTCAGCTGTGGTGACTCCAAGAAACCATCAATTTCAAACCCCCAAAATATATACATTTTTTTCCCGTAGCCTAATTCAAAGCAAAGGTTAATTACATTTTTATTTTTTGTTGTGTGGCGTATAAAACACGCAATTGTAACACGCTACAAAGCTAGTAGTTTGTGGTGGCTCAATTGTTTGGCGCAATTTACATCCAGGGGTTAATTAAGCGTTGTTATTCAGCTGTAGTGACTCCAAGAAACCGTCATTTTCAACGCCAAAATATATAAATTTTTCCTGTAGCATAATTTACAAGCGAAGGTTAATTACAATTTTATCTCTTTTTGTGTGGCGTAAAAAATACGCCATTGTAACACGCTACAAAGCACTGTTTGTGGTGGCTCAATTCTTTGGTACAATTTACATCCAGGGGGTTTAAATTTAAACGTTGTTTTTCAGCTGTGGTGACACCAAGAAACCGTCATTTTCACCGCCAAAAAATAAACATTTTTCCTGTAGCCAAAATCACAAGCAAAGGTTAATTACAATTTTATTTTTTGTTGTTGGCGTAGAAAACACGCAATTGTAACAAAGCTACAAAGCTAGTAGTTTTTGGTGGCTCAATTGTTTGCGCAATTTACATCCAGGGGTTAATTAAGCGTTGTTATTCAGCTGTGGTTGACTCCAAGAAACCGTCATTTTCAACGCCAAAATTTTATACATTTTTCCTGTAGCATAATTCACACGCGAAGGTTAATTACAATTTTATCTCTTGTTGTGGGAGCGTAAAAAACACGCCATTGTAACACGCTACAAAGCTACTAGTTTTTTGGTGGCTCAATTGTTTGGCGCAATTTACATCCCGGGGTTAATTAAGCGTTGTTTTTCCGCTGTGGTGATCCACAGAAACCGTCATTTTCAACGCCAAAATGTGTACATTTTTCCTGTAGCATAATTCACAAGCAAAGGTTAATTACAATTTTTATCTCTTGTTGTGTGGCGTAAAAAACACTGCATTGTAAAAACGCTACAAAGCTACTAGTTTGTGGTGGGCTCAATCCTTTGGCGCAATTTACATCCAGGGGTTAATTAAGCGTTGTTTTTTTAGCTGTGGTGACTCCAAGAAACCCTCATTTTCACCGCCAAAATATATACATTTTTCCTGTAGCCTAATTCACAAGCAAAGGTTAACTACAATTTTATCTCTTGTTGTGTAGCGTAAAAAACACCGCATTGTAACACGCTACAAAGCTAGTAGTTTGTGGTGGCTCAATTCTTTGGCGCAATTTACATCCAGAGGTAAATTAAGCGTTGTTTTTCAAACTGTGGTGATTCCAAGAAACCATCATTTTCACCGCCAAAATATATACATTTTTCCTGTAGCCTAATTCACAAGCAAAGGTTAATTACAATTTTATCTCTTGTTGTGTGGCGTAAAAAAAAAACCGCATTGTAACTCGCTACAAAGCTACTAGTTTGTGGTGGCTCAATTGTTTGGCGCAATATACATTCAGGGGTTAATTAAGCGTTGTTTTTCAGCTGTGGTGATCCAAGAAACCATCATTTTCAACGCCAAAATATATACATTTTTCCTGTAGCATAATTCACAAGCGAAGGTTAATTACAATTTTATCTCTTGTTGTGTAGCGTAAAAAACACCACATTGTAACACGCTACAAAGCTACTAGTTTGTGGTGGCTCAATTGTTTGGCGTAATTTACATCCAGGGGTTAATTAAGCGTTGTTTTTCAGCTGTGGTGATCCCAAGAAACCGTCATTTTCAACGCCAAAATATATACATTTTTCCTGTAGCATAATTTACAAGCGAAGGTTAATTACAATTTTATCTCTTGTTCTGTGGCGTAAATAATACGCCATTGTAACACGCTACAAAGCTACTAGTTTGTGGTGGCTCAATTCTTTGGCGCAATTTACATCCAGGGGTTAATTAAGCGTTGTTTTTCAGCTGTGGTGATCCAAAGAAACCGTCATTTTCACCGCCAAAATATATACATTTTTCCTGTAGCATAATTCACAAGCAAAGGTTAATTATAGTGTTGAGCGATTTTTATCGACAAAGTTGAAATCGGCAAGGTTTTTATGGTGATCGAAATTTCCAGATCATGCGATAATTAAGGTTAAAATCTGTGCATCGTCTAGGAAGTTCGCGCCTTTGTCGGCGCGTCCTGTAATTTTGGCGGCCAGCAAATCAGATTACAGAATAGAGCAGGGTGAGATGTTGGCACGTCATGACGGGGATTGTAGGGTTTTTCGATTGGGGGAAAAAATAACATGACCTCTTTTAAAAACATAGAACAGCGTTTCCGTTTCAGCCTCGTGTCTCTCAGGTCTCATGGGGATGGACCTGCGCTCTCCCTTGGCCAAAACACTCAGCGAAAATTAGTCATTTTGCACAAAAAACCCCAACTATTAGCTTGACCCTTCCAATTTAGTTAGATTAGAATTTGAAGTTTTAGAGTTAGTAAAAATTTTTTAAAGCGCATCTACCGCTGAAAATTCACGGCGGTGGGGGGGGGGGGGGGGGGGGGGGGGGGGGGGGGGGCCGGGGGGCAACACAGACAACTCTATCTAAAAGAACACGGGATAAAGTTCCCCAAAGACTTAGTGTAGACATTGTAGTGGAATACTTTTTTTATTAACAGTTTGCTATTGAAATATTTCCCGGGGATTTTGGGGCAGCCTGAACTTATATTGGAACACATCATTTCTAGAATGCAGGTCTTTTTGTTAGCTCAAAACTCCATTTTTTATTATCAGTTACATTTCAGTATTGTTCATTTTCAATTTTACCCATTAAACCTTGACGTTTGATATATCCACCTTGCGTTAAATTACAATCCAGCAATCTTGTAGTCAAAAGGGTTTTTGTTGCCAAAAATACCGTGTATCGTAAAAAAACATCACAGTTACGTGTTTTTTGACTTTTGCCACCGCATTGTTCAT
This sequence comes from Phyllomedusa bahiana, assembly GCA_025379985.1. Taxonomy (NCBI): domain Eukaryota; kingdom Metazoa; phylum Chordata; class Amphibia; order Anura; family Hylidae; genus Phyllomedusa; species Phyllomedusa bahiana. Next base: position 55,382 of record JAODAL010007635.1, read on the forward strand.
TGAGAGCATCTCGTAAATTTAAAACAGCAATTCAAAATTCCCCACGGGAATTAAAAGGTGCAAAAAATACGTTTATTTACAAAACATAACAGTTACGGGGTTTTTTGCCCTTTTTCCCAAAACCCAATTTTTCATTGACCAGCTCTACGTAAATCTTAAAAACACAATTCTATATTCACCACAGGTGAATTAAAAGGTGAAAAAAAATATCGTTTATTATACCAAAACATAACATTACTTGTTTTTTGACTTTTGCACCCCCAGCATTGTTCTTTGAGCAGCATCTACGTAAATTTTAAAAACAAAATTCTATTTTCACCACGGGTTAATTGAAAGGTGCAAAAAATACTGTTTATTTCCCAAAAATAACGATACTTTTTTTGGACTTTTGCCAGTCAGATTTTTTGATAGCCCCTTCAGTTAAATTTGAATCCACAATTTGTTTTGACAAGGGATTTGAGAATACTGTGATTTGCCGTTTTTAATAAAGACTTTCCCAAAATATTCCATACCTTCCAATTTTTTATTTCGAACTGGACAAAAAGCGGTGGTAAGGAGAAAGAGGGGGGTGCAATGGGGGTGGGGTAGAAAAAGGGGGTGCTTTTCCCAGTGTGGCGACAACACCATGCCACGGATCATCTTGCAGGACCGCAGGCCTGTCTCGCGGGGTCGGGGCCCCTTTAAATCAAAGTAACGAACATCGTCGCCAATCGTTCTTCAGGGTTTTAATGAACCGCACACCCGTCTTACCCCCTCGTCCTCGCAGTCACCCCCAAACAAATGTCATCATCAGCATCATCAGCACCCCGCCCAACATGAAGCAGCCCAAATGTAAAACTCGTTTTACCCACCACGTGGATAATCCATTGTTGAAGACCTCTTTGTTGACAAAATGGGGTTGGGTCAGAAGGCATTTAAAAGATCAAGAGGATATTTAGTCTGCTCTGACCCCCCAGTTACTAGCCATCAGGGAGGGAAGGAACCCTTCAAACGGAAAAAACCCCGGGGCGGTCGCAACGCCTTGCGTGCCCCTTGCTTGAGCCCGCCTTTGGATGCAGAAAGTAAACGACCAAGTCACCTTGTTGATGAGATGACGCATTGCGGACCATCCTGGACTTTTCCGCAAAATTTTGCTTCGAGGTTCTCAGTGGACGAGGGGAAGACAAAGGGGTATTTCAATACGGGCCCCCGCCCAAAAAGGGAGAGGGCGGTCGCAGAAGTGTAAATTTGTTTTCCCGCCACCACGGTCATGCAAACCCCGCTCCTGGGCTTATCGCCGTCAAAAAGGGGTCCAGGACCCTCAAGCCGGGCCCCTTCTTTACAACCTCTGATTCACCCACGATGTCATATCCGCCTTTCCCGAAACCGCAAAGAAAAGGGGCAAAAACCCTTAAGGGGTTAACCACCACCACATGTTTGTCACATGACGAATGCTGATTTGAAATGGAGGGAACATTTGGGCCAAAAAAGGGCCAACCGCCCGGGGCCCCCAACCATGTCACACCCTCGTCTCCGCCTCCTCCCCCTCCGCCAAAACCCAAAGCGTTCCTCAGCTCCCATGTCTCTCAAGTCTGATCAGGATCAGCCTCCGCTTCAGCCTCCCGTCGCCCGGTACCCCCCCCACCAAGACCCACCCTCCCCCCTTCCCTTCCGCCAGTTTGCGACCGCACGCCGTACAGCGGCCATCTGCAGCCACCCCCTTCTGTTTCCCGGGTTTTGGGAGCGGGAAGAAACACTTTAACCCAAACCATCCCAAACCCAAAAACCCTGAATTCGGCATTGCCAGGCTTTTGGCCTGGAAATGTTCCCTTTCCGTCTTGTGGACACAGATGGGTTCCGCCACTCATGGCCCTCGCCTCCCCCAAAAACCCAATCCGAGCAGGCATTTTTTGCCAAAAAAGCCATCCCTCCCCCTGGCCACCCACGGCATCTAAAATTCAAGCGCGTTGTCTGCATCTGTGTCCGGAAAAGCCCATCTCACCACCAACCTGGACTAGTAAGCACGGCCAAGGCCCTAAAATTTGTGAAGCTCATGGAGTGGGGGTGTTTTTGGGGGTGATGGGGCCCAGGCTGGCGCCCTCTTAAAAAACCGAGGATGATGCAGGGCCTTTTTCCCCCAAGTCCTCTGGGGGCATCACACCCAAGACACCAGGCCGTGTTGAAATTAACTGCCTTGGAACCGTCCACACACGGGTCGGGAGTTTGGGACGCTCTAAGCAACGAGCCGGCGCGGGCTGGGTGACAAAACCTTGTCCCAGGCAAGGTGGTGTCGATAATGGGCAAATCTGCTGGCCGCCTTAAAGGGTGGGTGGGCACACCCCTTGCCTGGCACATGCTGAACCTTTCGCCAAAAAATTTTCTAAAAGTACCCGGGTCGGGACTGCCTGCTGAAGAGGGGCTCGAGGTCTGAGTTCGCACTTCCCGGGCCGTTCGGCACCCTCTTCGTCCCCCCGGGGCCATCAGGTCACTCGGCCCCCCGGGTAAAACCGCTCATTGTTACGTGGCAACACGGGGAATTTCCCACCCTCCACATGCTCCAGCGTTTGTGGCACAGCGCAATGCCTTTTAACGCAGTACGAAAGTAAACCATGGCCGACAACAGCGGTACGGCCCTGGGGGTGTTAAACCCCCAGATGGAGGGGGTAAAGCCTCTCACCTCTTTGCCCGTTTTGAAGAAGCCACCAAAATGGGGCATGGGACAATGCCTTTAGCATGGGATTGTGGTGATCTTAGTTCTGGGAACGATGTTTGGGCACTCTGAAAAAACAGGTCCCCCAGTGACGGAGGGAGACGGACACGATCGGACACGGAGCCTTTTCTCCCGTCAAAAACCACAAGCCCGACAGTTTTTCCCAATTTCATCGGGCTTCATTAGGATTGGTTCGGGGTCCCAATCTTTCAAGGGGGGCGCACAGCTCTCAGGGGCATCATCTCAGGCAAGTCAGGCTGTATTTAAGCTGTGTCGGAGGCAGCGGAGGAGGAGGAGGAAATTTCCCAACCGATGTTTTCCGACTCCCGCCTTTGGGAAAAAGGGTTTGGCCGAATTTAGGCGGAGAGGAAGATAGGAAGATCAGTTTTCTAGTGCCCCTCGACCCAAAGGTTTGGGAAATCAAGGCTCCCTCCACATGAGTGCTTGGGTGCTCCATTTCCTCCAACATGATCCCCGCATTAAGGCCTCAAAATGAACAACGTTCTGGGTGGCCACCCTCCCAGTCCCCCGGGACAAAACAAAAACCCGCACTTTCCCTTTCCCCCCACCCAAATAGAGAGTAAAATGCAGGGAAAGGACCTTGCGATTTATCAACTGGGGACATGTTGCACTGCTTTCCTTCCCCAAAGTCACGGGGGTACAACATACGACGTACAGCAGTAAGTGCCAATAGGCGTAGCGGAGCAGCAGGGAAGGTGGGGAGAAGCCCAATGGGTGACCCATGGGAATCTTTGTTTACCACCTCACCAACGTGCAATCAGGGCAAAACATCCAACACACAGAGACACTTAAAATCATGGTGCATGACTATCTGCGTCCAACACCGATGTTTTTGCATGTGTTCCGACCCCAAAAACTTCTGGGTATCCAAAATGGCGAATGGGCCCCAGTCCCTCCCCGCCATAGGTTTGTCCTGCCCAGCAGCCAGCGTCATTCTGAGCGGACCTTACACAGTGAGGAGTCATTTCAGACAAACGCATCCGCTTTCCCCCAGTAATGGGGATCGTTTGACTTTATCAAATGAATAGGCATGGATCCTGATGTGTTTGGCCCAATTTTCCGGGGGGTCAGATTTTTGCCGGGGTTTCTTCACATTTCCTTTAAACAAAATGGTCCTCTTTTTAAAACTTTTTATTAAAAAGATCATTTCTTTCGCAATTTTTATTCTCTTTTCCCAAAGTTTATTTTTCTGGTTTTTCTGTGAGGAGAGTAAAAGACGCAAGGTTTTATCAACCCTTTCCATTTATCACTTTACTTAAGAATTTTTCGCATTTTCAATAGTTTTGAGGTCAGTTGCTGTGAGATACAGCAAAAATTTTGTCCTTTTGAACAGAAATGTTTCTTCTAAAAGGCATTTCCCCCAAATTTTAAAAGTGGCTGAGAAGCAATTTATAATTTTTTTTTGGGGGCATGTACTGGAGATACACAATAATCTTTGGCCTTTGGGAAAAAAATGTGGGTTCTAAGTGGATTTTCCCTCACAATTTTAAAACGTGGCTAAATCATTTTTTACATTTTTTTGGGTCATCTCTTTGAAAAAGCAGCAATACTAAGTCCTATTATAAAAAAATTGTTTTTCTAAAAAATTTGTTCTTCACAATTTTCCAAATGGTCAAGGGTCATCTTTTAATTTTTTTGGGGGGATTTTGCTTTGAAATGCACAATACTACGGTCCCATTCGAAAAATGTTTTTTCTAATAGACATTTTTTCTTCACAAAATTTTAAAAAGGGGTCATGGGTCATGCTTTGAATTTTTTTGGGGGATTTTTCTGTGACATGCAGCTTACTAGAGGTCCTATTCTAAAAAATGGTTTTTTTAAACAGACTTTGTTCTTCACAATTGTCCAAATGGCTCGGGTCTGCTTTAATTTTTGGGGGCATTTTGCTGTGCACGCAAAACTACAGGTCCATTTTAAAAAAATGTTTTTTAACACATTTGTTCTTCACAAATTGTCAAGATGGGTCAAGGGGGAGGTCTGCGAAACAGGAAAAAGGTAGGAAATGTTAAAGGACACAATTACAAAATGACTTTATTTTCAAGATTTTAACATAGCTTCAATCCCTGATTGAACCCTTTAAAACAATGAAAAAAAAAAAAAACAAAGACATGGTGGGGTTGCATCCTATTTTTAAAAATTTTTTTTAGAATTAAAATATAAAAAAAATTCTGTACAAATAGCTGTTTAAAAAAAAAACCTCTGAATTTTACAAGGGGGGGACAGGAAAACTTTACCAGATTAGGGATTCAGAGGGCAGGAGTATGGGGCACGGACAAGAACAAAGTACAGACCATTTCCTCCAACGTTGAGAAATGAGAAAAAAAAATGCCAAATAAAGGGGACCTGGGGGTAAAAGGACGTTAACCACCAGTATATCCCAAATGAACTCAATTGGTTCCACTCATACGGGGGGAAAAGCGCTACCCAGTAGACTTTTTCTGAGGAAGGTGGGGTTTTCACACTTCCGCTTCCGCACTCTGCCCAGCACGACAGTTTTCGTTGTCCGCTCACAGGGCTTTAACCTGTGTTAATGTACGGACGCCCGCCTGGGGTTCACCGCACCCACTTAACTCTGGCCCTGGGTCAGCTTTTGGGCCCAGGGGGGCAGTATAGTCCCGTGAAACTAAAATGGTGGGTTTAAAAACCCTTTTTCCCCGGACTTTTTAAAAGTGGGGTTATGCGGTTTGGGGCCATGCTTGGCCCCGGAAGGTATAGTCAATGTCCAGTGAAACTAAAATGGTGGTTTAAAACCCTTTTTCCGGGACTTTTTTTAAAAGTGGGGGTCATGCAGGTTTGGGGCTCATGCTGTGGCCCAGGACAGGGGTATTCAATGTCCAGTTTAAGAAAAAAGATGGTTTAAATCATACTGTTTGGCACTTTTTCAATTTTTAGGGGTGCAGGTTTAAGGGGTCAGGCTTTACAAGACGGGATATGAATGGCCCCGTATTTTTTTTGTGACTTTTTAACCTAAGTGTGTTCCTAAGATGTAGCACGTATCCCTTTGATGTTGTGGATGTTAATTTCAGCTTCTCCAGCCCCCTTTTTTGGGTTAATAATGAAGGTGTTGTTTCTCCCCATAACTTTAATGGTCATTCGTCATAATCGCGCTCACTATCGAAAAAACCTATCGATAGCGCCGACTTCGACTATCATCGATCTCGAAGCCAACGCAATCGCTCAACAATAGTTAATTACAATTTTTTCTCTTGTTGTGTGGGGAAAAAACACCGATTTTAACACCTACAAAGCACTAGTTTGTGGGGCTCAATTGTTTGGCGCAATATACATCCCGGGGTTAATTAAGCTTTTTTCAGTGTGGGGATCCCCAAGAAACCGTCTTTTTTATCGCCAAAAAAATAAATTTTTTTTTTGTAGCCTAATTCACAAAACAAAGGTTAATTACCATTTTAACTTTTTGTGTACGTAAAAAACACCGCATTGAAAACACGCTCCCAAAGCTACAAATTTGGGGTGGTAAATTTTTTTTGGGGCCCAATTTACATCCGGGGGTTTAAATTTAAAACTTTTGTTTTTCAGCTGTGGTGATCCAAGAAACCTTTCTTTTTCAAACGCCCAAAATTTTTAAAATTTTTTTTCCCTGTACAAAATTCACAAGAAAAGGGTTAATTACAATTTTTTTCTCTTGTTGTGTGGCGAAAAAAAACACCGCATTGTAACCCCAAAACAAAGCTACTATTTTGTGGTGGTTTCAATTTTTTGGGCACAATTTAAAATCCGGGGGGTTAATTAAGCTTTTGTTTTCAGCTGTGGTAAACTCCAAGAAACCGTCTTTTTCACCCCCAAAAAAAAATACTTTTTTTCCTTTTGCCAAAATTCACAAGAAAAGGTTAATTCAATTTTATCTTTTTTTGTGTGGCTTTAGAAAACACGCAATTTAACACCTACAAAGCTGTATTTTGGGGTTTTGGCTAAATTTTTTTTGGGCAATTTAAAATCCAGGGGTTTTTTTTAAAGCATTGTTCGCATTTGAAACTCAGTAAAAAAAACTTTGTTTTTTTTCCCGCCCCCAGACGAAATTCTGTAGCATTTTAATACCCAAAGGTTAATTAAGCCTGTTTGTGCTTTATATTCAGTAAAATACACAGAGTTTTAAAACGGCACATCAAGTCAATTTTTCCTGCCCATTTGTGGAGCGCAATTCATATCCAAGGGTTACCAAGCTTGTTACTGGTTTCATTTGGCATCAAATACAGGATGTGTATTGATCATATCCAGAAAATTTCATCAAACAGTGTCTGTACATTTTAGAACAAACAGTATGTCAGACAGAGAGGTGGCAGGCTCTTCCCACCGGGCAGTGGCAGAGGCACAAAACATTCCAGGCCCGGGTCACAGCACAGCAAGGGGATGTCGCAGCAGGGGTCACTGGGTGGGCCACAAACTGCCGTATCTAGCGGCCGTGTACTAAACTAGCAACCCAAGGGTTCTTGATTGGTTGACTAGGTCATCCACTTCCCCCCCAGATGACATCTGACAACCCAGCCAAGAGTCGGTGGGAACGTCAGACACAACCCTTAATTGGATGGCCCGGGAGCGGGTCAGCGGCCCTCACCGTCCTCAACCCGCCTCTGTCCCATCCGGTTCCCTCAGCCAGAGATCTACTATATGGTCTGGGCTCAGCTCCTTTATATAGCGGGGGATGAACAATTTGAGGAGGGCAGTCGCAGCTATTGGCAGCGAAGAAATGGGGCCAATATCCCCTGCTTCTTGCAGTAGGCGGCAAAGTATGATGTTGAGAGTGGCATGGGAGGTCATGTTGTAAAGGGGTCAGCCTCTGCATACTAAGACCGGTGATGAAGAAAAGCAGTGACGATGAAACAAAATAGATGATGATGTAGCCGACCGCCACTTGGGGAGGGGTGAGGCAAGGACTTCATCATCATCAGGAGAAGAGGGCGTCAGCTTGCGCGTCAGGCAGCGGCACCGCCAGCAAGTGGGTTGTGTGGCTGTGAGTCAACAGGGTAGCAGCAGTGTGAGGTCGGGAGCCAAGCGGCCACGGGGTAAAAAACCCGCTTCGCAGGTCCAAGAAAGTAGCGGCACAGGGTCTCAGTGAGGCAGCGGCGGCAGTAGTCACTCAGTGCAGAGCGTTGGCGGTAATATCCGATACTCGGCGGTGTGGCAGTTCTTTGCTAAGACACCGGAGGAGCCGAATACGTTGTCAAACTGCGGCTCCTGCGCCAATGTCCGCCTCCTCCTCCTCCCCCAAACCATCTCAGCCTCCACAAGTACTGCTGCATCATACAAAAGGGTGTAGGGCACAGCGGGGTCACGCAGTTCCTACACCTGGCTTGCCTCGGCGAACGAAGTCACAAAAGGGGAGGAACTGCTCTGCGTCATGGCAGCAAGAAATCGATGTGTGGCTTTCTCCGACACAACTGCAAATGGGGAACCATGGTGACGGACAAGGGGAGGAACATGGTTTTGTCCGCGCTGCCCCGAAAGGAGGGTCCATGCGACCTGCATGGCGCCGGTGTTCAATCTGGTTGGTGAAAAGGTTCCTGAAGTCTTCCACCGACTTCCCGAACATTCTGAAAATGGCCAAAGGAAACTGTGCATGCACCCTTTTTCCATTCGTTTCAAAGCCAGGACACCCTCCTCGAGTTTGCAGCGGCAGAACGGCCTCCCCCAACCACACTCTGATATGCGATGTTTCCACCCGTTTTGGAATTCCAGCCTGCAACATGTTTGACCGACTGTAAAGAACAGAGAAAGGCCATTAACGATTTTTGATGATCCAGGCAGACAGAAGTACTCCCCTGTGTAACTTTGATGTCAGCCAGTGGGCAGCTCATGCGTGACACTGCCCTTTTTTTGAGGCCATTCGAGGGGACAACGTTAATCGCCAGGACTCCAGGATGAATAACGTCACATTCCACTGCTTCATGTCCTGGAACAGATGCTGGGAAAAAAAATGTCTGGGGGAGGGGACTGGAGACGTGGCGACTACATCTCGCGGCCACATGAGTCCCGGTGGGGACTGAAAATGGAGGAGGAGGAGGAGGACATTGGACAGAAGCATTTTTCTGGTTTAAATGAGTGGATTTTCTACCCAGGTGACAAGAGAGGAGGGAGCAGGAGCAGCGGAGGAGCTAGATGGAGATGAGGATAACGAGGCAGATGACCTGCAAGCACCTGGCAGTAACAGTGGAGATGGAGGCAGGGCCCCCTCGGAGTCACTATGTGCAGATGGCCCGCAGCATGCTGATTTGCCTGGCTAGTGGACAGCCGAATAGTCAGCATCCGGCAAAAGGGATGACTTCTGGCTCTCCACCCATCGGACCCTCGCTACCGGTCCAAAATGGGAGCCTTTTACCCAGCTATTGAGAGGGAGGACAAACTCAAATACTATAGGGAAATCCTCCGTAGTCAGTTGGTCGCGGCCCATGTGCGGCATCGTTCCTCCTCTGACAGGACCACATGTGATCGGACCTCTAAGCCTTGATAAAGCCAGGTTAGCTGGCGAAACATGTCGGCGAGGTCAGGCATGACGTTTTAAATTGTGATCTCTCACCTCTGTTTACAAGTGTCACCTGCTGCAGACGGTTTCACAAGGGGGCCTTATTTGTTCTGTGTCTATGAGTTTTAGGGACGACTGCCCAAAGTAGTTGGCTTGGGATCCCTTACTGAAGCTAGTAATTTGCTATAGATAAAGGCTCTCCTTTAATAGGTGGGGTTCCACCAGACTTGTTTGATAGAAAGGAGTTATTCCCTCTTTCGGGAAGAAAAAAGGGTTAAAATGAGAGGATAAGATCAGTTTTTAAATAGTGTGTAAAAGAGGTAAGAGTTAGATAAAAATAAAAGTTAAGTTTTAGTGTTTAATAGATAGAGAACTGATAGAGTTTAAGTTTGCCTATGGCAAAATAGTAAATATATTGTGCCACAGTCTGACCTCATGCTGCTGCTGTGGCTGCTGCCGTGATCTCCACACTGTGTCATTGTCCCACTCTGTGGCCTACTCCTATTTTTGCCACCTCCAGAAAAGCATTTTTGCCACTGTCTGACCTCATGCTGCTGCTGTGGCTGCTGCTGTGACCTACACACTGTGTCATTTTCCTACTCTGTGGCCTACTCCTGTTTTTGCCACCTCCAGAATGTTATTGTGCCACTGTCTGACCTCATGCTGCTGCTGTGGCTGCTGCCGTGACCTACACACTGTGTCATTGTGCCACTGTCTGACCTCATGCTGTAGCTGCTTCTGTGACCTACACACTCTGTCATTGTGCCACTGTCTGACCTCATGCTGCTGCTGTTGCTGATGCCGTGACCTACACACTTTGTCATTGTGCCACTGTCTGACCTCATGCTGCTGCTGCCGTGACCTCCACACTGTGTCATTGTGCCACTCTGTGGCCTATTCCTGTTTTTGCCACCTCCAGAATGTCATTGTGCCACTGTCTGACCTCATGCTGCTGTGGCTGCCGCCATCACCTCCATACTCTGTCACTAATGTTGCCACCTGAGCTCTCAGCTTGTTTTTTTCCAACTTTCTCTGGCATGACTTTATCAGGCAACATTCCCGCTCAGTTTTTTGGTCAGTTTTGCCCTCTTAAGTGCCCAGGGAATTTCAAAGTGAAGCGATTCTAAGAGCGGCGGCAGTCATGTGCGTGTCATACTAAAACACAACATTGTATGAAGACCAAACCAAGCTCCCTCTGCATATTTAAGCATGGCACAACGTTCTACAGCACCCTGCAGGCTCTGTGCAGCCTGGAAATAGCTGTTTTTTAACGTGATTCGTCCCAAAGTAATTCGGAACAAAGTTATTTTTTGCCGAGAAATTCGGCGAAGTGAACGAAACGAATTTCGGGAAATTCGCCCATCTCTATATATAGTGTTAAAACTTGTAACTGCTGTAGTTTTGTGGGAAGAGTTTAATAAAGGAAATTATGTTTATAACATGGTCGACAAACCAATAACACACAGACAACAGACACAGAGAAAGCAACAGCTGAGGCATAAGGGCTATTTCCTTCTGTGCCAGTTAATGAATGCTGCCATCAACACCAAGAGCCATCAGTTCACATTTTAGACATTCCTTTCTCTGTGTTGGTAAATCAACCAGTTCAAACACTTTCACATCAAGCAGAGGCACATATTACACACAAGGTAAGGGACAGGTGCCTGAAAGGATGGATTTAAATACATTGAAAGATACCCACACTAAGTGGCCGTTAAAAGAGACGTGAGGAGGGCCCTGAAACCACGATTTGACAGTCCCTTCCAAGTGCCTCTGACCATACACACCTCTGTAAAGTCGGAGGGGAGACCTGAGTCAGAGCCGGATGATTCCAGTACCTGCCTGAGATGGATGACTAAGGATTCCAGTACCTGAGATGGATTCCTAAGCCAAAGACTCGAGGATTCAAGAATATTATTACTAAGAAAGGAGGGATATATAAATACATGCCCATGCATAGCTAGGGACTGTCTGCCCAGGAAGCAGCCTGGGACAACCCATTTTTTTCCCTAGGTAGTTGGTTTGTGGCTGTGAACCATTTTGTCCCTTGAAAAAAGAACTTTGCAAGACAAAAAATAAGATGTTTCTTTCTTTTTCAAAGAAAAGTGCTACAAGAGACAGTATTTATAATGCATTTCTATACTTACTCCTGGGGTGGGAAAAAGAAAGAACCACCAAAGTCGATGTTACCAGAGGTGTGAGAGGAGAGAGGGAGAAAAAAAATGTCTTTGATGATCAATGAGTTCCTGTCTTATAGAATTACTCATGGTGATTTTTCAAGTTTGATTTGTATATATATATAGATATATATATATATATATATATATATATATATATATATACACACAATAAATATATTGTTCCTGTCACTTGCTGGCAAGCCAGACAGACATGTTTAACGAGTACCACAAGGACCACAAAAAGGTTGCCCAAGATCGAGTAGACAAAAATGGCGAGAGTCTATTAAAACACATGACTATTATGTAAGCAAGTACAAGGCCAAGTATCTGTAAAAAAAAAAGTTTGCCACATTATCTAACTAATGATAAAAAAAAGTCACCTGGAGATGCCGGATCTTATGGCATAGCAATGTATTATGGGCTGGAATCAGTATGATAGGAGCATTTAATCACAGGGATTTGGGTGATGGTCCTGCAGATGATACTAAACCGAAGCTAAATTTACAATGTCTAGAAATGTCCTAACTGCTCCTTCTAGTTCCACAGTCCCAACTGTAGAGCCTGGTGTTCAAGTACAATTAGACTTAACCGATGAGCTAGCATTTGAAACCAAATATACTGAGAATAATTAATGGTTAAAGTGGGTGGAACATGCCACATCACACAAACAGGTCTGCCTGCTGTGCCTGAGCTTCTGCTGAGCTTTAAACTTACAACTGTTCCATTTCCACTGGTAAAACAGGATATAAATTGTACTTTTTGTTCTCTTCATTTGTTTCAGTGCCAAAGATCAAATGATTCCGCTTGTAGACAATTGGAATACTTGTATCCAGCCACATAAATTAGGCCACACTTCCCTACTGGTGTAGCTACGTATCCTGGGAATTATATCTGTTTTCTTTTCCTGCTCCTCAAGTCTTGAGAAGGGTAAAACATTTTTAGTTTTTTTTTCCTCATATTGTATTCCTCATATATTGTAAATATAGGATCAATTTAAAAGGTAACAATTCCAAGTCATACCCACTGTCTCTCTCACACAATCAGGTTAGATCTAGAGCCGATGTACAGTGGGTCTGTGCTGATGAAAAGATTAGATCCAAACTAAATTTTTGTTAAATGAAAAGAAGAATGCACTCCTGTAAAATTACTAATGCCTTGTTATATATTCTCACATATTGTCCTTCTCTGACACCGGTGAAATTACTACTAGAATGTTGTAGGAATAGAGGAATCAGTGCATGACGCATTCTTTGAGTTCCTTAGAAGTAAAAGATCCGCTGCAGCATTCCCTGAGTTTTCCTTTAAAGCCCAAGGTGAGGTGGCTGCAGGTTTTGCTTCTATCATATCCCAGATCACCATTAACAAAAATGTTGCCTGTCTTAATCATGTGTATTATAATTAGCAAAGATATTATAATTACACTAGACAAGCTGTAAGAGGGATAATCGATCAGCTAGGCCCGCCAACATCTGTGGCTTTCCAAAATAGAATGGTGTTAGATATGATCTTAGTAGAAAAGGGGGGTGTGCAAAATATAACAAAGACCGTGTATTTGTACATCCATTCCAAATAACACAGCCCCGGAGGGAAATACCAGTGTAGTCTTAAAGAAAATGACTTCACTGACTGATGAATTAGCCTCAATTGCACGAATTAATGATCCTTTTTCTAAATGAATGCAAGGGATGAGGGATGTTTGGGAGATGGGGTGCGATCATTACCAATATGTTTGTAGCAATTGGGGTCATAATACTAGTTATGGTCCTATGGTACTATGGTCCTGGGAGTTTGTTGTTTTCCCATACTACATAGTATGATTGCAAAAGCTGTTAACAATATGAGTGCCAATACAATGGTGCTCCAGAAGAGGCCTCTTGTGGGAGAGGATGATATCTCTGGGCAATTAGATCACACAGAGGATGATTATAACACAATGTAGAGACCCCAGAATAGAGACGAGACCCAGAGGGGGGATGGAAGCTGCCTTAGTGTATTACCAATTTTATTGATTTATAGCTGGTATGAAGACCCGCTTCCCTCATAGGGAGTAGTAGCCCATGGGATAGAACCCCTAGTCTCACCGAGGTACAGTATGTCTCATATTCAGGTACTCATTTGAAAATGCAAACTTTTAAGGGGGAATTGATATGGAAATTAATAAATTCTAGTCAAAAATTCTAAAGTTCTATAATACATGGTTAAAAGTTTAGCAATTTCTAACTATGAGCGCTAATTCCATGAAGCTTGTGTCCTTGTATTGTTCTGGTAGAATCCTAATTTCTAACTGTAAACAACGGCTTTGTTATGGATTACCAAGGACACTGCCAGTCTAGATGTCTAGTACAGAAGTGAGAGTTTTTTGTCAATAGTTTTGTTGTTCTAGCTTGCGCAATAGAACCACTGACCTTTAGATATCTCAAAATCACTATGTCATACAGCGTTCACGAATATTTAGAATAATCAGCATAATTAGAGGTGGGATTTTAGTACTGACCAGTAAAGATGCTTATTAATGCTTATTAATGAGGTGATTGTTATAACACATGAATAATTATAAAAGGGGTGTTACTAACAAAGATGACTAAAACCAATAAAAATATATTTGTTTTGCATAGATTACTCAAAGTTAATAAAACTGCTTGCCAAGTCTTCAATAAAGGAGAAAGGCTACACTGACAATTTGGGAATTGTCTCTTGTTCTTTCGACGATGTATGTGCACATATACTTTTGAGTTAATTAATAATTTAGACACCACACAAACAAAGCAGGGAGATATTTTAGATTCCCATATCAGGACAAAACCCTGTAATCACTAATGGAAGAACACAGGCTGGTGGTAACCCTGGAATTTTTTTATTCCATTCTCTGGGTCCACTCATCCATGTGAAAGGCACTATCAACTGATTTGGGTATGAATCCATCTTTGCAGATCATGTTCACCCACATATGCCAATGGGATCCTCCAACAAGACAATGCAATAGGTCTTGTCTAGAAATGTCCAACATTGGTCAGCTGAGCATGACCAAGACTTTTTAGTATAACCCTAGCCCTAAATTCAATTGAGTATCTGTGGGACTGCCTCAAACGGTGTGATTGCTCTGTAGATCCTCTCCCACACACCCTCCAACAGCTATGGGATGTACAGCAACCAACACGACTCCAGATACTTGGGAGAACCTATTAGGAACTTACTGAGTCACTCCTGGCCCAAGTAGCTGCTGTCTGTGCTGTGCTTTTCAAATGGTACCATTTACTGTACTATATAATGTACTTGGAAACACAAAAACAATTGTGTGTGTTGAAACATAAGAAAAATTACAATTGCACCATTTCTATGGGAGTTACATTTTTAGGGAGTTCACTGTTCTGTCTGTCTGACATTTATCATTTTGCTGTGGATCAGAACAATTTAAAGGACATCAAATTTCTATAGTTTTCTTTGTTTTACTACTATTTTTTAAAACAAACTTAAAAAAAAAATCCTGTATTTCTTTTATAAGAGTGAGGTCTAATTTCTTATCAGTTTTATTATTTTTTTTGTGGTGGTGCTGTGTGGCAGTCATTGCTGCTGTGATGCTGTGCTTGTGTGGTGGTGCAGCCCAGAGCCATAAATACACACATACATACACACAACCAGATTTAGAATTTTATTTTTTATTATATGTATATATGTTAACATTTAGTTCCTTAAGAGGACTTTTCCAGGGAATAGATCACTCCTTTTTATCTATATTGTATACTTACTCAAGGTATCATTGTAGATTCATCTATGTGATTTTTTTCTTTATTAGAGCACCTTACTTGCAATTTATATTCTCTTTTGTGCAGATATTGAATCACACGTATATTAGTTTTTTGTTTTTGTTTTTTTTTTACGGTGGTGCACTGTTTTGATTCACTAGCACTTTGCCTTATTATACATTTTTTTTTCCACACAAAGTTTTTTTGAGTTTCTGACACCATGAAATTCATAAATGTTTCAATCTGATATTATGTTGTATATAATTTTATACACCTTTTATGGATTAATTATGATTTAACCTTCCCTTGTGTTTATGCATTACTCTCCTATTTTTATGATAGTATTTTTTAATGTATGCTTGTCTGGTACTTTTTAAGATAAATTAATCAATAAAAATTATTAAATATTTCATAAAGTTTGTGATATCCTGCGTAATTATTAGAGATGGGAGAATTTCTAAAAATTCGATTTGCTGAGATTGCCGAATTTTAAGTCAAAAATTGTTTCGACCTGAATTTATTCGCAGTGAATCGCGTTAATAAACTGTTTTTTCCTGGCTCCAGAGAGCCTGTAGCGTGTTGTAGAACATTTTGCCATGCTCAAATATGCATAGGGAGCATGGTTTGGTCTTCATACAATGCTGTGTTTTAGTATGACACGCACATGATAGCCGTCACTCTTAGAATCGCTTCACTCTTCAATTCCCGGGGCACTGATAGGGACAAAACTGACCAAATAAGTGAAGCGGGAACGCAGCCTGACAAGTAACGTTCAGCGCCAGCTTGAAAGAACCGAGCTGAGGGCCAAGATCCTACTATAAAGCCAAAGAGCGCACTCCTTTTACATCGATATCAGATGATTCCACAGATTGTGACAGAACCTGTTCTGTTAAACGATGATACATGAAGAAACCCCCCGAAAGAGTGGAGAGGGTGTCGGCAGTAATATTGCATTGACGTCACTGATCATGTTGCCCTTCCTTTCATCCATCAGTATCCGCTTTCAATCGGTCAAAAGTCCATCAGCATTGCTAAAGCCAAAAACAAACAGGAGTTGATCCAAAACAGAGATGACCAGTAAATGGAATATTTGCATGTCTTCTTTGTTCTGTATCAACTCCTGCTTTTGGTTAGCTAATCATCAGACCTTTGAAAAGAAGGGGAAAACATCCCCCTCTACCTCCTCCGGCTGCTCCTGTCACCTGAGTAGAGAAACCACTCATTTCACCAGACACTGCTTGTGCTCCAATATCCTCCTCCTCCGTCTTCTCCAGTTCAGCCCCCGCCAGACTCACGTGGCCATGAATTGTAGTCGCCACGTCTCAAGTATCCTGACCAGACAGATTTTGCAGCATCTGTTCCAGGACATGAAGCAGTGGAATGACGTTATTCATCCTGGAGTCCTGGCGACTGACAAATAACGTGGCCTCTTCAAAGGGCCTGAGCAAGCGGCAGGTGTCACGCATGAGCTGTCACTGGCTGAAATAAAAATTACACAGGGGAGTACTCCTGTCTGCTTGGATCATCAAAATATGGCCTTTCTCTGTTCATACAGTCGGTCCCCCAAAACGTGCAGCTAGAAATTTCCCAAAGGGTGGAAACATCACATATCAGCGTGTATTGGGGGAGGCCGTTCTGCCGCTGCAGCTAAAGGAGGGTGTGCTTGGCTTTGCAGGAATGGATGAAGTGCATGCACAGTTTCCTGGCCATTTTTAGAATGTCTTGAAGATGGGTGGAAGACTTCAGGAAGCTTTTGACAACCAGATTGAACACGTGTGCCATGCAGGGCACATGGGTCATCCCTCCTCAGTGCAGTGCGGAAACCATGTTCCTTCCATTGTCTGTCACCATGGTTCCGATCTGCAGTTGTCGCGAAGAAAGCCACACATTGATTTCCTGTTGCATGACGTGGTGTGGATGACCTAGTTAACGAATAAAGAACCCTTGGGTTTTTTGTTCAACACACGGCCGCTAGATGACACTGGCAGTTCTGGCCTCACAAAGTCACCCCTGCTGCGACGTCCCCTTACTGTGCTGCGACCTGTGCCTGGTCCAGGAACGTTTGTGCCACTGCCACTCGCATGTGAAGGGCCTGCCTCTAGGGATGAGCGATATTATTGACAAAAGTTGAAATCGGCAGGTTTTTAGGCTGATCGGAAATGGCCGATCAAGGGATATTTAGGTGATAATCTTACAGAAAATCTATTACTATCACACCATTTTCAGCGTCTCCTGTCATTTTGGCAGCCAGTCAATCAGCTCAGAGGATAGAGGGGGGTGAGGAGGATGTACAATGTTAAAACTTTGTGGTGTATAAATCTCATTGGCTGCAAAAATCGTGTGACCTCATTTTATCTATGCTCTTACATTTCCTGTTCAGCTCATTTTCTGTCTGTGACACTTCACAGCAGGACGTCTCGGCGTTTAAACCAATAGCTGTTCTAACAGCACTGAGAGATAGTCTGTTCTCATTTAAGAAATCTTCCACTTAGCTATAGTTTATAATATAGTTACCGTATAGACTCGAGTATAAGCCGACCCGAGTATAAGCCGAGGCACCTACTTTTGCCCCAAAAAACGGGAAAACTTATTGACTCGAGTATAAGCCTAGGGTGGAAAATGCAGCGGCTACTGGTAAATTTAAAAAATAAAAATGGATACCAATAAAATTACATAGGCAGTTTAATGCCCCCATAGGCAATTATAAGGCGGATATATGGCCCTATATGCAGGTATAGGCAGGTATATGGACCCATAGGCATGTAATAGGCAGTTATATGTCCCCCATAAGCAGATTATAGGCAGGTATATGGCCCCATAGACAGGTAATAGGCAGGTATATGGCCCCATAGGCAGGTATAGGGCAGGATGTAGGCAGGTATAGGGCCAGCTGTAGGCAGGTATAGGGCAGGTATAGGCCGGCTGTAGGCAGGTATAGGGCAGGTATAGGGCAGGCTGTAGGCAGGTATAGGGCCAGCTGTAGGCAGGTATAGGGCAGGTATAGGGCCGGCTGTAGGCAGGTATAGGGCTGGCTGTAGGGCAGGTATAGGCATCTGTAGGCAGGTGTAGGCATCTGTAGGCAGGTGTAGGCATCTGTAGGCAGGTATAGGGCCAGCTGTAGGCAGGTATAGGGCTAGCTGTAGGCAGGTATAGGGCCAGCTGTAGGCAGGTATAGGGCCAGCTGTAGGCAGGTATAGGGCCAGCTGTAGGCAGGTATAGGGCCAGCTGTAGGCAGGTATAGGGCCAGCTGTTGGCAGGTATAGGGCCAGCTGTAGGCAGGTATAGGGCCAGCTGTAGGCAGGTATAGGGCCGGCTGTAGGCAGGTATAGGGCCGGCTGTAGACAGGTATAGGGTCAGCTGTAGGCAGGTATAGGGCCGGCTGTAGACAGGTATAGGGCCAGCTGTAGGCAGGTATAGGGCGGGCTGTTGGCAGGTGTAGGGCTGGCTGTAGGCAGGTATAGGGCAGGTATAGGGCCAGCTGTAGGCAGGTATAGGGCCAGCTGTAGGCAGGTATAGGCAGCTGTAGGCAGGTATAGGCAGCTGTAGGGCCGGCTGTAGGCAGATATAGGGCAGGTATAGGCAGCTGTAGGCAGGTATAGGCAGTTTAAAAAAAATCAAAAACAATCCCTTACCTGACTCCCCGCTGCTCCGTCTCCCTCCCGCTCCGCCCCCTCGCTGCCCCGGGCCTCCGCGCGATTCCTGCATCTTCTCGGCACAGGCGGGTTGACGTCATCAGGCCGCGCATCCCAGCGTGATGACACACGCTGCCTGTGCCGGAAACTGCCGTAGACGCCCGGAGTCCACTGCGGAGCACGGAGCGCTCGCTCTGTACCCCGCAGTGGTATCCCTTCACTTATATGCGCTCCGGAGGAGTCGCATGTAGGTTAAGGGATCGCGGACAGTGCCCGGGCCAGTGCAGCGCCCGGACACTGTGCGCTGTACTCGGCATTCAGCTATATGCGCTCCCTGAGGAGCCGCATATAACTGAAGTGTCCCTGTCGGCGCCCGGGCCATCGCAGCGCCCGAGTGCCGACAGTGACTCGAGTATAAGCCGAGGTAGAGTTTTTCAGCTCATTTTTTGGGCTGAAAAACTCGGCTTATACTCGAGTATATACGGTAGATTAGAGAGTTTCACTTCTTATTTAGTTAGTGAAAGTTTTAAAGATATCTACTGGTGTGTCCAGCCGCTAGGCTGCGGTGGAGAGGGGGGGGTGAACGTTAGTAAGAGAGGCTTTGGAAAGGAAGGGAGATATTGTGCAGCTCAGTGTGTTCTGTGACTTTGAATTGAAAAAGCATTATTTTTTACCACTTTTTTGGCCAGCAGACCTCTGATAATAGGTGAAATTGTCCCTTTTTTATAGTTCTAACCGGAAAAAACTTATTCCTATAGCTTTTAAATAGTTTAATTGATGTCCGTGCGTCTGTTTGTTGCAAAGAGCTCAGTTGTACGCAAATTGTGTTATACATATTTTATAGTAAATTGTGCCTGTAGTCAGTGGTGCGAAGGCTGCCATATTAATCCCTGTAACATTGAAATACTCTTATTGCAATCTGGGCGTCTGGTTGGCGCAAAGTGCTCAGTTGTATGCAAATTTTGTTATACATATTTTAAAGTAAATTGCGCCTGTAGTCAGTGGTGCGAGGGCCGTCATATTAATCCATATAACATTTAAATACTCTTATTGTAGTCCGTGCGTCTGTTTGCTGCAAAGAGCTCAGTTGTACAAATATTGTGTTATACATATTTTATAGTAAATTGCACCTGTAGTCAGTGGTGTGAAAACTGCCATATCAATCCATTTAACATTTAAATAGTCTTATTGCAGTCCGTGCATCTGGTTGGAGCAGAGAGCTCAGTTGGTCGAGGTCTGAGCTCACACTTCCGTCGTTCGCACCCTGCTTCGTCCCGGCTGGCTACGTTACAGTGTCAGCTCGGCCTCCCCGTCAACCGTCTCATTGTTGACGTGGCAACACGCTGGAATTCCACCCTCCACATGCTCCAGCGATTTTTGGCAGCTGCCAATGCATACGCAGTACGAAGTGACACATGGCCAGACAAGCAGAGGTGCGGACCTCGGGATGTTGAGAGTGGAGGCAGGTGAAAGAGCTATACACCATCCTTGCGAGTTTTGAAGAAGCCACTAAAATGGTCAGTGCAGACAATGCTCTTGTCAGCATGAGCACTGTGGTGATCTTAGTTCTAGAACAAGCGTTGGACACTCTAAAACAGCAGGTCCCACCAGCGACGGAGGAGAAGACAGACACAGATGCGGACACAGAGCCTTTCTCTCCGTCGAATCCAGAAGGCCCGACAGTTTCACAACTTTATCGGTCTTCATTAGGCAGTGGTTCGGGGTCCAGAGCTGGTGCAAGGCAGCGCCTCAGCTCTAAGGGTACATCATCTGAGGCAAGTCAGGGCTGTGTTGAAGCTGAGGCGGAGGAAGCGGAGGAGGAGGATGAGGTATTCCTGGACACCGATGTTACCGATGTCCCTGCCTTGGAAAGAGGTTGGCATGGATTTGAGGCAGAGGAGGAAGATGAGGAAGATCAGTTTGTTAATGCCCCTCGACCCAGAGGCTTGGGAAATCAAGGCTCCATCTCTCACATGAGTGCTTGGATGCTCCATTTCCTCCAACATGATCCTCGCATTAAGGCCATCAAAATGAACAACAGTTACTGAGTGGCCACCCTCCTCGATCCCCGGTACAAAGCAAAACTCAGCACTTTCCTTCCACCCACCCAAATTGAGAGTAAAATGCAGGAATTAGAGACCGTGCTCATTGATCAACTGGAGACATCTGTTGCGTCTGCTTCAAGTTCTTTAAATGTCACGGTGGAACAACGTCAGCAACGTGACAGCAACAGAGTGCCAAGTAGCTGTAGCGGCAGCAGCAGCAAGCATTGTGGCAGAAGCCTAATGGGTGACCTCTGGAAATCTTTATCTACCACCTATCCAACGTCTGTAATGCAGGGCACACATACGACACACAGAGACCGGCTTAAGATCATGGTCCACAACTATATGCGGCTCAACACCGATGTTTTTGGATATGTTCCAGACGCAATCGACTTCTGGGTATCCAAAATGGATGAATTTCCCGAGCTTGCTCGTCATGCCATAGAGGTGTTGTCCTGCCCAGCAGCCAGTGTCATATCTGAGCGGACCTTCAGCACAGCTGGAGGAGTCATTGTAGACAAACGCATCCGGCTTTCCACCAATAATTTGGATCGTTTGACTTTCACCAAGATGAATCAGGTGTGGATCTCTGATGATGTTTTGGCCCCAATTGCCGAGGTCACCGATTAGTTACTGTTCTACTTCACATTCCTCTTCCAAAAGTAATGGTTCTCTTGAAAAAAAAAAATGTAAATGATAATTTCTTACTGCAATTTTTATTCTAAGTGCCCAAAAGGTCATTTTGCTGCTTTTGTGGTTAGGAAACTGTAAAAGACACCAATTGTACATGGTTTCATTAAAAAAAAAAAAAACTATTCCATTTACTCACGTCTTCATGAAAATTTTAAGCACTGTCAATGATTATAGGGTCATGGTGTTGTGAGATACAGCTATAATCAAAGTCTTTTGGAACAGAAATGTGGGTTCTAAGTGGCATTTCTACCTCACAACTTTTAATAGTGGCTAAGAAGTCATTTTTTATAATTTTTTGGGTCATGTTCCTGTGAAATACAGCTATACTACAGAAGCTTTTATAAAAAAAATGTGATTTCTAACAGACATTTGTTCTTCACAATTGACAACATTGGCTGAATGGTCATATTTTGAATTTTTGGGGGCATGGTGCTGTGAAATACAGCTATACTACAGGTCCTATAGTAGAAAATATCATTTTTAACAGACATTTGTTTTTCATAAATGTCAACAGTGGCTGAAGATTCACATTTTGAATTTTATGGGGCATGTTGCTGTCAAAAACAGGAATAGGTAGGACACTGTTAATGGACACACATTGCAAAATGACTTGTTTTTGCAGGATCTTTAACATAGCTAGCAATCCCTGTAGTGAGTCAACCCATTTAATACAATTAATAAAAAAGAGAAACAAAGACATGGTGGGATTCCATCCTATTTTAAAAAAAGTGTTTTCTAGAATTAAACTACTAAATAAATTGCATGTACAAAATAGCTGATACAAATATTCCTCTGAATTGTACAAGGGAGGTACAGGAAGACTTGAACAGATGTAGGTTATTTTGAGGACATGGAGTATGGAGTACATTCACCACCCCAAGAACAGAGACAATTTTCTCCAGCACGTTGAGTAAAACGAGAAAAAAAAAGCCAAGAAAAAGGGCACCCGGGTGGTACAGGAGCGTCAACCACCAGCATTTCCAAGTGAAGCTCAATTGGTCCACACTCATACGGAGGGGCATGCACTCTCGTAGAGGCAGAAATTTCTCAAGCGCTACCCAGGTCTTAACTGTGTACTGAGGAAGGCTGGAGGTTTTAGCTCACACTTCCGCACTCTGCTTCAGCACGACTGTTTTCGTTGCTGCGTCATAAGGGCATTTTTATCGTGTTAGTGCATGACAGACGTCAGCCTGGGCTCTCACCGCACCCACTGTAACTCCGGCCCTTCTACCTGAACCTGAGTATTAATAGATGACGGACGCTAGCCTGGGCTCTCACCACACCCACTGTAAGTCTGGCCCTGGCAGCTGAACCTCCGTGTTAACAGATGAGTGACGGCAGCACTGGCTATCACCATTAGGGGCAATCAAGACAGCTTCAAATTTCTCTAAAAAATAAGATTTTCATATAGGTGATTTCTTTGAGGTTAAGTAGTGTCAAAAAGGGCTCCAGGGCTGGAAACAAATTGCAAATTCTGGGGCTGGAGTCACTATGGGGTTGCATCATCTGATCTCCAGGGGAGTCTGTCCCTAATTACTGAAGATGGATTTGGAGGAAAAATGAAACCAATGAATTAATTGGCTGAATCACTCTCAGAAGCCAGGAGGGCAAATGTCTTCTCAACTAAGAAGTGTTTTGGGGGATGATTAGGACATTTTTATTATTTGTGAGTTGTAAAAAAACACCTTTTAAACTGTAGGGAGGGGTATATGCTGTATGTTATCACACTTGAAAAAAAGCATAATGATAATAATGTAAAACTATAAATACCAAAAAATATACTAAATGACAGTCACTGTACAAAATAGCATAGTGCCACTTTGTGATCTGTGGGTCAAACAGATTTAGGGGTCATGCTGTGGTACTGGACAGGTATAGTCATTGTCCAGTTCAACTAAAATGGTGGTTCAAATTCTAATTTCTTCTGACACTTTTTAATCTGTGGGTCATGCAGGTTTAGGGGTCATGCCTGAGCTCTCACTGCACCCACTGTAACTCGGGCCCTGCTTGCTGAACCTGTGTTTTAATAGATGACGGACGCCAGCCCGGGTTCTCACCACACCCACTGTAACTCCGGCCCTGCTAGCTGAACCTGCGTGTTAATAGATGAAGGACGCCAGCCCTGGCTCTCACCACACCCACTGTAACTCCGCCCCCGCTACCTGAACCTGCGTGTTAATAGCTGACGGATGCCAGCCCTGTCTCTCACCGCACCCACTGTTACTCCGGCCCTGCCAGCTGAACCTCCGTGATCCACGTTTACAGCCTCACCTGCCCCTTTTCAGTTAATTTCCTTCAACCCACTTGACAGTAGAATGCAGGATTTTCAGACAGGCCTTGTTGACCTACTAGGGACATCTGTTTCGTTTGCTTCACATTCTAATTTCATGGTGGAACAATGTCACCAGTAGAATGGCAAGTAGCTCTAGCGGCAGAAGTATTGGAATTTTTTTTATAAATTTATTTCTTATTGCGAAATTTTCTGCTGATGGGCACCTGTGCAGATTTGTGGGTCATGCTGCGTTACAGTATATGGATAGTCAATGTCCATTTCACTAAAATACTGCTTCAAAGACTACTTTCTTCGGGCACTTTTTTATCTGTCGGTCAGACAGGTTTAAGGGTCATGCTGCGGTCCAGGACAGTGATAGTCAATGTCCAGTTCAACTAAAATGGTGGTCTAAATAATACTGCCTCCTAGCACTTGGTAATCTGTGAGTCAGGCAGATTTAAGGGTCATCCTGCGGTCCAGGACAGGGATAGTCAATGTTCAGTTCAACTAAAATGGTGGTTCAAAGACTCCTTTTTCCGGCACTTTTTAATCTGTGGGTCATGCAGATTTAAGGGTCGTGCTGCGGTCCAGGACAGGTATAGTCAATTCAGTTCAACTAAAATGGTGGTTCAAATAATACTGCCTTCTGGCACTTTTTAGTTTGTGGGTCATGCAGTTTTAAGGGTCATGTTGTGGTACAGGGCAGGGATAGTGAATAGTCTGTGACTTTTTTTTCTGTGACTCTTGTTGCCTAATTGTCTTGCCTAAGATGTAGCACGTATCGAGTTTACTGTTGTGGATGTTAATTCCAGCTTCTCCTCCTCTGTTTGAGTGTAAGGGCTAGTTGACACGACTTATTGCTGACGTAATTGCGGGGACGGATTTCGCCCCTCAATTACGTTGGCTGCCGTGCAATGGGGGCGGGGGGCCGGCAGCTCGCCGGCCCCATAGACATGCATTATTCACGGCGCATACACGGCGTAAATAATTGACATGTCACTTTCTCCCCACCCGGCTTATTCGCCGAGTGGGTAGAGGAGACGTAATCCATAGTTCTCGTAGAGAACTATGGATTACCGTAATGGCAGAGACGGATTTCAGCCGTACTGCAGCGCAAATACGGCACGCAGTACGGCTGAAATCAGTGCCCAAATCAGCCGTGTGAACGAGCCCTAAGAATGAAGTTGTTGTTCTTCTCCCATAGACTTTAATGGTCATCGGCGATAATCAACTATCGGAGAGCGGGAATCGGCATGATTATTGCCGATATCGACAATCGATTTGATAACGATAGTTGACACAATCAATCATCACTACCTGCCACCTCTCTGTCTGACATACTGTTTGATCAAAAAATTAAATATGAAATACCGTACAGAACAACCAGATGTAAATTAGGCGTATATGGTACCAAAACGTAAAGACACCCTGTATTTTTGTCCAAATTACCGCACAATCAAGAAGTTAGATTAAGCCTTGTTGATGAAATATCATACAGAAAAACAAGATGTAATTTAGGCATATATGGACAAAATAAAAAAGACACCCTATATTTTAGTGCAAATTTACCCACAAGCAAGGGGTTAAATTAAGCCCTGGGTATTAAATACCCTACAGAACAACCAGGTATAATTCAGGCATGTATGGGACAGAAGTACACCCACCCTGGACTTTAGGGATAATACCCCACAAACTACAAGAAAATTATAACGCTGGTTGAGTAACAAGTGTGCAAATGACACACACTTGTTATGGTTTTTCTCCCCAGTCGCTGATAAAATGAGTTTGTTTTATGAGTGCAATATAGTGCAGCAGCAGATAGATAATAACGCTGGTTGAGTAACAAGTGTGCAAATGACACACAATTGTTATGGTTTTTCCCCCCAGTCGCTGATGAAATGAGTTTGTTTTATAATGAGGGCAATATAGTGCAGCAGCAGATAGATAATAATGCTGCTTGAGTAACAAGTGTGCAAATGACACACACTTGTAATGGTCTTTCTCCCCAGTCGCTGATAAAACGAGTTTGTTTTATAATAAGTTCAACATAGTGCAGGAGCAGCAGCAGCAGCAGATACATGCTTCTTCCAGGACAGACAGTGAGAATTGTGAGGATTTAAGATGGCGTCCGTATTTATAGGACTGTGATGTCACAGAAGCCCGCCGGTCGCTGATTGGCTTCATGTCTGCACATGTTATTGAGGGTGTTCCTTTCTTCCTCCCAGAGCTCTCTGCCCCATGTAACGTCATGTGCTTGCGGCCATTTTACCAATAAAAAAGGCGCTTCGTTCCCGCGAATCACCCTGAACTTCGGCTTCATGCAGAACTGAAGTTTTCATGAAATTCTAAATGAATTCCACTTCCTTAGAATCGATTCATTCATCTCTAGTAATTATATTTGAATTTATTTCTAATGTTTGGTTAATTCAGGAATTATTTATTTGTTGGTTTGTTTGTGATATACCATGGAGACAGGTGTTGAAAACACAATAAATTATAATGTTTAATTATTGTTATGTTATGCTCACACGGCGTTTGTTAAATATGTTTTTTGTGTACGTTCTTTGTACCGAAAAACGGACTCCAAAACATATTTAATAATGTTATAGTCGTTCAGACGATAGGTATTTTCCATATGTTTTTACATTGCATAAAACGGATGCGTTCAAAGAATTGACAAGTCAATTCTTCATCTGTTTTATGCATTGAAAAGCCCATAGAAACAGTAGTGATACGTTTTTGAAGTCCTGAAAATGTATGCAAAAACGTACCACGCTTTGTGATACATTTTGGGATGCGTCTGACGCAATACGTTTTACGTATCCAAGACGCTGTGTGAAGATACCCTTGTATTCAAAGCTGCTTCAATTCATCATAATAATAAAATAAAACAGTTAAATACATAAATTATTTATACTAAAATATACTACAAGCAGAACTGTACAATTCAATAAAAAGTGTACCTATGCAGGTTTTTTTTTCTAAATTGTATAGGATAGGATTGAAGGCTATTTGTTACCACCGTAATTAAAATGTAAACATTAGTTAGCAGAACAATTATAAACCTAATTAATGTTTTCTTCTCACTAGATAATTAAATGCATGAACAGTCTAATATTAACATGTGAGCTATAAAAGAAAATTATGTTCATTCACTTTAAGCAAATGACATTTGAGTGAAGGACTTTCTAAACCATTATTTATTAATTAATATGAAACCCCTTTCAGTTTGTTCCTCAAACATTTTCAGGTATTTATTGTAGGGCTTCTAAAATTAGCTAACGATGAGCAGGTACAGATTGACAAAAGTCAAGATTCTAGAATTTCTTTATTCTTCTCAAAACTCAGTGTTAATAAAGTATTTTTAAATCATATTGTAAAGGTTGCTGTCACAGACCTGGAGGGAAATTTGGGATTCTCCAGGCCCAGTGGTAAAAGATCAGATCGGCTCTATGGTTACAAGCAGGGATACTCTTAGGCCCTGTTCCCACGACGGATTTGGGCGCAGGTTTGGTGACAGGTTTCAGCGCGATTGCCGCGGCCAAAACCTCGTCCAAATCGCGCCCCAACCTCGCGTCTCCTGCAAGGGTTATCGGGGCGGGTTTCGGCGCTGTCACGGGCGCGGTTGGGGCGTGGTTTGGGGCGCGGTTTTCTCTCATACAGGACCCAAACCCGCGGCCCAACCACGCCGAAAAGCCACGGCCAAACCCGCGCCGTGTGTATAGTAGCGCAGTTTCCCATAGGAAATCATGTTATGAACTGTGGCGCGATTTGGACAAGGTTTTGGCTGCGGCAACCGAGCGGAAACCCGTGGCCAAACCTGCGCCCAAATCTGCCGTGTGAACAGGGCCTTAGGGGTAAGCTACTTATGCCATAAAAACTGCATTATAGACTGCATTATTGACACTCTGTCAAGAGAAACAAAAAAGTTATGAGACTCAGAAAATGACTATATAAAAAAAGTTTGGTTTTAATAATGTAAAAGCAGTTAAAA
Source organism: Phyllomedusa bahiana (assembly GCA_025379985.1). Classification (NCBI taxonomy): domain Eukaryota; kingdom Metazoa; phylum Chordata; class Amphibia; order Anura; family Hylidae; genus Phyllomedusa; species Phyllomedusa bahiana. The sequence goes on from JAODAL010007635.1 coordinate 83,129, forward strand.
CATAAAAAAAATAAATGTGGTATTGCTGTAATTGTATTGACATGCTGAGTGAAGTACATATGTTGTTTGAACCATGCAGTGATGACGGTGAAAAGTAAAAATCTCTAACAGGATAAATGTATTCTGTTCACCAACCACGAAATATCACTAATTAAAAGTCAACTCATCAAGCAAAAGATAAGCCCTTATACAGCTCCGGATACAGAAAAATAAAAAAAAACGTTATGGTTAGAGATGGGCGAGTTTCTCAAAAATTCTATTCACCGACTTCGCCGAATTTTCCGACAAAAATCGTTTCGGTCCGAATTACATCGGGACTAGTGTTGAGCGATTATTATCGACAAAGTTGAAATCGGCACAGTTTTATGTTGATCGAAATTTTTAGATCATGCGATAATTTAGGTTAAAATCTGTGCATCATCTATTAAGATTGCGCCATTTTCGGCGCTTCCTGTCATTTTGGCGGCCAGCAAATCAGCTTACAGAATAGAGCAGGGTGAGATGTGTGTGCAATGTCATGACTAGGATGTGTATGGTTGCGATTGGCTGGAAAAATCACATGACCTCGTTTTACATAGAACAGCCCTTCCTGTTCATGATCAGTGTCTCTCAGCGTCTCATAGCAGTAGGACGTGCGCTCTGCCTGTGTCCAACCAGCTCAGCGAAATTATTCTATTTCTTCACAGAGAAAGCTCTACTGTTAGCTGTGATCCTTACAACTTAGATCAGAGATTGGAAGATTTTATGTAGTTAGGTAGAGAATTTTAAAGGAGCATCTACCGCTGTAAAGTCACGGAGGGGAGCGGGAGGGGGGGGGGAGGGCGGGGCCGTGGGCAAACACAGACAAGCTCTATAAAGAATACTGGATAAAGTTCACCAAAACTTAGTGTAGACATTGCACTGCAATAGCTTTATTATTAACGGTTTTCTATTGAAATATTTCCTGGATATTGGGCAGCCTGAACTTATATTAGGATACACATCTTTTCTAGTAACTGCAGGTCTCTTTGTTAGGTGCAAAACTCCACTTTTATTATCAGTATACATTTCAGATAGGTGTTCTTTTTCAATTTTGCCCATTCCAGCTTTGTTGATATAGCCACCTTGCAGTTAAATTAAAATCCAGCAATTTGTAGTCAGCACAGGTTGATAGGTGCCAAAAATACCTTTTATTATCCGAATACATTACAGATACGTGTTTTTTCACTTTTGCACACTACAGCTTTGTTCATTGAGGCACCTTGCACTTAAATGTGAATACAGCAATTTTGTAGTCACCACAGGTGAATTGAAAGGTGCCAAAAATACCTTTTATTATCAGAATACATTACAGATACGTGTTTTTTCACTTTGGCGCACTACAGCTTTGTTCATTGAGGCACCTTGCACTTAAATGTGAATACAGCAATTTTGTAGTCACCACAGGTGAATTGAAAGGTGCCAAAAAATACCTTTATTATCCGAATACATTACAGATACGTGTTTTTTTCACTTTTGCGCACTACAGCTTTGTTCATTGAGGCACCTTGCACTTAAATGTGAATACAGCAATTTTGTAGTCACCACAGGTGAATTGATAGGTGCCAAAAAATACCTTTTATTATCCGAATACATTACAGATACGTGTTTTTTGCACTTTTGCCCAGTCCAGATTTGTTGAAATCGAGCAATTGTGTAGTTACCACAGGTGAATTAATAGGTGCCAAAAAATACCTTTATTATCAAAATACATTACAGATACGTGTTTTTTCACTTTGGCGCACTACAGCTTTGTTCATTGAGTCACCTTTAACTTAAATGTGAATACAGCAATTTTGAAGTCACCACAGGTGAATTGGAAGGTGCCAAAAATACCATTTATTATCCGAATACATTTCAGATACATGTTTTTTTCACTTTTGCGCACTACAGCTTTGTTCATTGAGGCACCTTGCACTTAAAGGAGTTGTCTCCCTTCAGAGTTTCAGAGAATGCATGAATGAAATACTCTGTCACTTCCTAGTTCAGACTGACTAATTTGCATACAGCTTGTCCAGCTCCATGCCATGCTGTGCTTTCAGATGCTAATTAGATAAGAATAACTTCTCAAACTACTAACAGGACTTCTTATCTGATCCCCAAAACAAAAGCCCTAATTACAATTCTGTTTATTTTATATAAATCAAGATTTTTACTGCTGAGCAGCACAGGACACTGCTGTGACCTGTGTGATGATGTCACTCACTGTTATCTCATTGAACAAACAGCAGAGGGAGAATTGTTTACAGGTAGGTTACTGAGGGAACTGAAATAGCCAGGGAGGTCATAAATTCACTTGTATCTCCTTAGGGAAAATAGAGGAACAAAGCAAAATATTTGGAAAATGTCTTTATTTTGTGTTCCCTACAATTTGAAAGCTATTCTTTGTAGCGAGACAACCCCTTTAAATGTGAATACAGCAATTTTGTAGTCACCACAGGTGAATTGAAAGGTGCCAAAAATACCTTTTATTATCCGAATACATTTCAGATACGTGTTTTTTCACTTTGGCGCAGGCCAGCTTTGTTGATAGACCTACTTTGCAGTAAAATTTGAAACCAGCAATTGTGTAGTTACCACAGGTGAATTGATAGGTGCCAAAAAATACCTTTTATTATCCGAATACATTTCAGATACGTGTTTTTTCAATTTGGCGCAGGCCAGCTTTGTTGATAGATCTACTTTGCAGTTAAATTTGAATACAGCAATTTTGTAGTCACCACAGGTGAATTGATAGGTGCCAAAAATACCTTTTATTATCCGAATACATTACTGATACGTGTTTTTTCACTTTTGCGCACTACAGCTTTGTTCATTGAGGCACCTTGCACTTAAATGTGAATACAGCAATTTTGTAGTCACCACAGGTGAATTGATAGGTGCCAAAAAATACCTTTTATTATCCAAATACATTACAGATACGTGTTTTTTTCACTTTGGCGCACTACAGCTTTGTTCATTGAGGCACCTTGCACTTAAATGTGAATACAGCAATTTTGTAGTCACCACAGGTGAATTGAAAGGTGCCAAAAATACCTTTTATTATCTGAATACATTACAGATACGTGTTTTTTCACTTTTGCACACTACAGCTTTGTTCATTGAGGCACCTTGCACTTAAATGTGAATACAGCAATTTTGTAGTCACCACAGGTGAATTGATAGTTGCCAAAAAATACCTTTTATTATCCAAATACATTACAGATACGTGTTTTTTCACTTTGGCGCACTACAGCTTTGTTCATTGAGGCACCTTGCACTTAAATGTGAATACAGCAATTTTGTAGTCACTACAGGTGAATTGAAAGGTGCCAAAAATACCTTTATTATCTGAATACATTACAGATACGTGTTTTTTTCACTTTTGCACACTACAGCTTTGTTCATTGAGGCACCTTGCACTTAAATGTGAAAACAGCAATTTTGTAGTCACCACAGGTGAATTGATAGGTGCCAAAAAATACCTTTTATTATCCGAATACATTACAGATACGTGTTTTTTCACTTTGGCGCACTACAGCTTTGTTCATTGAGGCACCTTGCACTTAAATGTGAATACAGCAATTTTGTACTCACCACAGGTGAATTGAAAGGTGCCAAAAATACCTTTTATTATCCGAATACATTTCAGATACGTGTTTTTTCACTTTTGCGCACTACAGCTTTGTTCATTGAGGCACCTTGCCCTTAAAGGAGTTGTCTCCCATCAGAGTTTCAGAGAATGCATGAATGAAATACTCTGTCACTTCCTAGTTCAGACTGACTAATTTGCATACAGCTTGTGCTTGTCCAGCTCCATGCCATGCTGTGCTTTCAGATGCTAATTAGATAAGAATAACTTCTCAAACTACTAACAAGACTTCTTATCTGATCCCCAAAACAAAAGCCCTAATTACAATTCTGTTTATTTTATATAAATCAAGCTTTTTACTGCTGAGCAGCACAGGACACTGCTGTGACCTGTGTGATGATGTCACTCACTGTTATCTCAATGAACAAACAGCAGGGGGAGAATTGTTTACAGGTAGGTTACTGAGGGAACTGAAATAGACAGGGAGGTCATAAATTCACTTGTATCTCCTTAGGGAAAACAGAGGAACAAAGCAATATATTTGGAAAATGTCTTTATTTTGTGTTCCCTACAATTTGAAAGCTATTCTTTGTAGCGAGACAACCCCTTTAAATGTGAATACAGCAATTTTGTAGTCACCACAGGTGAATTGAAAGGTGCCAAAAATACCTTTTAATATACGAATACCTTTCAGATACGTGTTTTTTCACTTTGGCGCAGGCCAGCTTTGTTGATAGATCTACTTTGCAGTAAAATTTGAAACCAGCAATTGTGTAGTTACCACAGGTGAAATGATAGGTGCCAAAAAATACCTTTTATTTCCGAAAACATTTTAGATACTTTTTTTCAATTTGGCGCAGGGCCCGCTTTGTTAATAGATTACTTTGCAGTTAAATTTAAATACACAATTTTGACCCACGGTGAATTGATAGTTTCCAAAAAAAAACTTTTTATTATCCAAAACATTACAGATACTGTTTTTTTTACTTTGGGGCACTCAGCTTTGTTTTATTGAGGGACCTTCACTTAAAATTTAATACAGCAATTTTTTGTAGTCACAAAAGGTAATTGAAAGGGGCCAAAAATACCTTTTATTATCTGAAAAAATTACAGATACGGTTTTTTTCACTTTTTCACACTACAGCTTTTTCATTGAGGCCCTTGCACTTTAAAAGGAAAACAGCAATTTTTTTAGTCACCACAGGGGAATTGATAGGTGCCAAAAAAATACCTTTATTATCCGAATACTTTACAAAACTGTTTTTTCACTTTGGGGCACACAGCTTTGTTCATTGAGGCACCTTTCACTTAAATTAATACAGCAATTTTTTTTTTTTTCCACCACAGGTGAATTAAAGGTGCCAAAAAACCTTTTATTATCCAAACATTTTTAGATACGTGTTTTTTTCCTTTTGCACATAAAACTTTTGTTCATTGAGGCACCTTGCACTTTAAAAGGGGTTGTCTCCCATCAAGTTTCAGAGAATGCATGAAGAAAACCTTTCCCTCCTAGTTCAACTGCAATTTGCATACACTTGTCTTCCAGCTCCATGCCATCTGGCTTTCAGATGCTAATTAGATAAGAAAAACTTCTCAAAACTACTACAGGACTTCTTTATCTGATCCCCAAAACAAAAGCCCTAATTACAATTCTGTTTATTTTTATATAAATCAAGCTTTTTACTGCTGAGCAGCACAGGGACACTGCTGTGACCTGTGTGATGATGTCACTCACTGTTATCTCATTGAACAAACAGCAGGGGGAGAATTGTTTACAGGTAGGTTACTGAGGGAACTGAAATAGCCAGGGAGGTCATAAATTCACTTGTATCTCCTTAGGGAAAACAGAGGAACAATGCAATATATTTGGAAAATGTCTTTATTTTGTGTTCCCTACAATTTAAAAGCTATTCTTTGTAGCGAGACAACCCCTTTAAATGTGAATACAGCAATTTTGTAGTCACCACAGGTGAATTGAAAGGTGCCAAAAATATCTTTTACTATACGAATACATTTCAGATACGTGTTTTTTCACTTTGGCGCAGGCCAGCTTTGTTGATAGATCTACTTTGCAGTTAAATTTGAAACCAGCAATTGTGTAGCTACCACAGGTGAATTGATAGGTGCCAAAAAATACCTTTTATTATCCGAATACATTTCAGATACGTGTTTTTTCACTTTAACACACTACAGCTTTGTTCATTGAGGCACCTTGCACTTAAATGTGAATACAGCAACTTTGTAGTCACCACAGGTGAATTGAAAGGTGCCAAAAAATACCTTTTATTATCCGAATACATTACAGATACGTGTTTTTTCACTTTGGCGCACTACAGCTTTGTTCATTGAGGCACCTTGCACTTAAATGTGAATACAGCAATTTTGTAGTCACCACAGGTGAATTGAAAGGTGCCAAAAATACCTTTTATTATCCGAATACATTACAATAAGTGTTTTTTCCCTTTGGGCCTACACCCTTTGGGTTCTTTGGGGACCTTGCACCTTAAATGTGAAAAAACAGCAATTTTGTGGGTAAACCCACAGGTAAATTTAAAAAGGTGCCAAAAATCCCTTTTTATTATCAAAATACATTACAGTTTACGTTTTTTTTCCCATTTTGGGCGCACAAACAGCTTTTTTTCTTTTGAGGCACCTTGAAACTTAAATGAATACAGAAAATTTTTTAGCCCACCACAGGAAAAATTGAAAGGGGCCAAAAAATCCCTTTTATTATCCGAATATTTTTACAGATACGTTTTTTTTTCCCCTTTGGCGCACTACAGCTTTTTCTTTGGGGGCCCCTTTCCCACTTAAAATGTGAATACAGAAATTTTTTTAGTCACCACAGGGATTGAAAGGTGCCAAAAAAACCCTTTTGTTATCTGAAAACTTTTTAAAGTTACGTTTTTTTTTCACTTTTGGGGCACTAACCCTTTGTTCTTTTGAGGAAACCTTGCATTAAAATTTGGGGAATACAGCAATTTTTTGTCAAACGGTTTGAATTGATGGGTCCCAAAAAAAATCCCTTTTCATTACCCAAAAATACATTACAGAAAACAGTTTTTTTTCCATTTTTGCCCAGCCCCAGATTTGTTGATAGAGCCCCCTTCGGTAAAATTTGAATCCAGAAAATTGTGTATTCCACAGATAAATTTGATAGGGGGCCAAAAAATACCTTTATTATCCGAATAAAATTACAGATACGTGTTTTTTAAATTTGGGGCGCAGACCCAGCTTTGTTAAATAGTTCTACTTTGCGTTAAATTTTTGAAACAGCAATTTTTTTTGTAAACCACGGGTGAACTAAAAGGGTCCCAAAAAAATACCTTTTAATATGGGAAATACATTTCAGACTTGGTTTTTTTTCCCCTTTGGGGTCAGTCAAGCTTTGTTGTTAGATCTATTTTGGGCATTTTAAATTTAAATCCACAATTTTGTTTTGATTTGGGGTTTTTAAAGAATAGCTGTAAATTTGCCGTTTTTTAAAAAGAGACTTTCCAAAACTTTCCATACCTTCTCAAATTTGTATATTTTTGAACAAAGGACGAAATTTAGGAGGGGTTTAAACGAACAAAGAGGGGGGGTTTGGGAAAATTGGGAGGTAAGGGACGAGAGAAGGGGCCTTCCAAATGCTGGCGGGCAACAAAGCATGCCAGCGGGTCGCAGTTGAAAAGGGCCGTCAGGGCCCGTCCCTCGGGTGGGTCAGGGGGCCCCGTGAATCTCAGTAACGAAAAAGGGGTCGCCAAACGCCTTCAAATGAAATTTAAAGAAATGCATCCAGCCCGTCTTACCTCCTCGTCCCCCCAGTCACGGCCACAAATGTCGTCATCGAAACATCACAGCCCTCCTCCAACATGAAGCAAACCCAAATGTCCCAAATCGGGGGTACCCACCACTGTGGGTAATTTTCCAAATTTTCCCGAAGTCCCCTTTGTTATAAAAGCGGTTGGGTCGAAGGCATGTTAAAAGATAAAGCGGGGGGAAAGGATTATTTTCCTGCTCTGACGCCCAGTTACTGATGCCATCAGAGGAGGAGAAAGGGAAACGGGTTTTTTTTAATCGGCAAAAAACCCGGGCGGTCGGCAACGCCTTGCAGTCCCCTCTTGCTTGTAGCCCCAGTCCTGGGTGCAGAATGTCAGGGTGGAAACCCAAATCAATGCGTTGATATGATGAAAGACGACATTTTCCGGGAAACCCAAGGGTTTTTCAGCAGAAATTTTCTTACCCAGCGGGTCATCACTGGACGAGGAGGAAGAAAGATTTGGGGGAGTGTCGTACGGGTTTTTCCCCCTCAAAAAGGGGGGGAGGGCGGTCGCAGAAGTCTGCTATATGATTCCGCCCGCCACGGTCAAACCCCAAAACCCCCCCTCCTAGCTTTTTGCCGTTCCCCAAAAAAGGGCCAGGGGCCTCTCAAAACCTGGCCTTTCTTTTTGGGAAGCCTCTGATTCACCCGCATGTCATATGCCCCCCTTTGCCGAAAAAGAATAAGAAAGGCAAGAACCTTAGGGGGGTTTAAAAACCCCCACCAACCCGTCTAGCCCACATGCACCCAATTCCTTTAGGGTTTAAATGGGGGCAAGACCTTTGGGCCAAAAAAAGGCCAGACCGCGGGGGGCCCCCAACCACTGTCCCCCCTCTGTTCCCTCCTCCTCCTGCTCCGCCCCCACCAAAGGGGTTCCTCAGCTGCCGATGTTTTCTTTGAGTCATGATCAGGGATTTAGCCTCCGCTTCCCGCCTTTCCACCCTCCCCAGTTTCCCCCAGCAACCCCCAGAGACCATCCTACCCCCTTTCCTCCCCCGTTTGATGACCTGTTAAAGCCCAAAAAAAGTGGCCCGTCTAGCTTTCCACCTTTTGTCTTCCAGGTTTGGGAGCAGAAGAAAACTTTAACCCATACATTTCCCCAAAACCAAAAACCCGAATGTCGGCCCTTTTGCCAGGTTTTGGCCTTTGGGAAAAATTTGCCTACCTTCTGGTTTGGACACAGATGGTTCCACAAGCATGGCCCTTCCCCGCCCCCAAATACCAATGCCGAGCAGGAAAATTTCTTTCCCAAAAAAGCCGTCCTCCCTGGCCAGCCACTTTCACTAAAAAAAAAGCGCGTTGTCTGCACTGGGGCCCGGAAAAAGCCATCTGATACCGAACATGAACTAGTAAGAGGGCCAAAGGGCCCCCAATCTCGTGCGCTCACGGGTGAGCTGGGGGATTCTCGGGGGGTGACGGGGTCCGGCTCGGCGCACGCTCTCAAAACCGCAGGGATGGTGCAGGGCTCTTTCCCCCCAAGGGCCTCTGGGGGCATCACTGCCCCGAGAAACCAGGCCGTTTGAAATTAATCTTCCTTGGGACCGCCACCACAGGTCAGGACTGTGCGGGCCTCCGTAGAGAACCCCGGGCGCTGGCGGGTGCCAAACCTTGTCTAGCAAGGTGGTGTGCAATAAAAAAAGAAATAAAAAACTGCGGCCCCCCTTTTAAAATTTATTTTTGGAAGATCGTTGGGCACTCTGAAACAAGAGGGGCCCCCAGTGACGGAGAGGAGCGACACAGTGCGGACACGGAGCCCTTTTTCTCCGTCAAATCCAAAGGCCCCACAGTTTCACAAAATTTCATCGGTCTTTTATTTGGCAGTGGTTCGGGGTCCGGGTAGTCAGGTTTGGCCCCCCACTCTCAGGGGCATCATCCAGTTAATCGGGCTTGTTGAAGCTGTGCCGGAGGAACGGAGGAGGGGGGAGGAGGGATTCCCCAACACCCAGTTTTGACTCCCTTCCTTGGGAAAAAAGTTGGCGTGAATTTAGGCTTAGGAGGAAAAAGAGGGAAAACAGTTTGCTTTGCCCCTGACCCAGAGGGTTGGGAAATCAAGGTCCATTCTCACATGATGCTTGGATCTCCCTTTCCTCCAAACAGTCCCGCATTAAGGCCACAAATGAACAACAGTTACGGGTGGCCCCTCCTGGACCCCGTACAAAAAAAAACTCAGCACTATCTTTCCCCCCCCCAAATGAGAGTTAAATGCAGGAAAGGAGCTTTGCGATTGATAAAAGGGAAAATTTTTGCGTCTGCTTCACGTTTTTTCAAATGTCACGGGGAACAACATCAGCGACGTGACAGCATAGAGTCAAGTACCCCTAGGGGAGCAGCAGCAGGGAAATTGGCAAAGCCAATGGGGGGACCTCTGGGAAATTTTTTTTACCACCTCACCAACGCATGCAAAGCAGGGCACACATCCCCAACACACAGAGACCAGCTTAAGACAGGTGAACGCATCTGCATCCAAAACCGATGTTTTTTTAAAGTGTTTTTTGGACCAATAGACTTCTGGGGATCCAAAAAGGACAATGGCCCACTCGCTCGCCACCAAGAGGTATTGTCCTGCCCACAGCCAGCTCATACCAGCGACCCTTTAGCACAGCGGAGGAGTATTTCAGACAAACCCCCCGGCTTTCCACAGATAATTGGACGTTTGACTTTCATCAAATGAACAGGGATTTCTTATGCAATTTTTTTTTCTTTTTCCCAACAGTAATTTTGCTGGTTTTTCTTTGGGGGAGACTGTAAAAACACAAGATTTCATGACAACACCCTATTCCATTTACTCACTTTTTTCTTTAGAAGTTTACCATTGTCAATGGTTTTGAGGGCTTTTGCGTGGAACAGCTATAATTTGGTTTTTGGAACAGAAAAGTGGTTTTTTAAATGGGAATTTCCCTCACAATTTTTTAATAGTGGCTGAGAAGTCATATTTTAATTTTTTGGGGGCATGAGCGTGAATACAGCAAAATCATGGCCTTTTGGGAAAAGAAAAAATTTGGCTTTTAATTTCAATTCTCCCTCACAAATTTTTAATAGTGGTTTAGAAATCATTTTTTTTAATTTTTTTTGGGGGCATGTTGCTGTGAAATACAGCAAAAACATGGTCCTTTTTGGGAAAAGAAAGGGGGTTTTAAAATGGCATTTCTCCCCCCAATTTTAATGTGGGAGAATATATTTAAAATTTTTTGGGTATGTTTTTCTGTGAGATACAGCAAAAAAACATGGGCCTTTAACAAAATGTGGGTTTTTTTAAAGGGGGTTTTCTCCCCCCCAATTTTTTCAGTCAGTGCTTTTAAATCGCTATACTAAGGTCCTATTAAAAAAAAAAAGTTGTTTCTAACAGACATTTGTTCTTCACAATTGCCAAAATGGTCAAGGGTCATGCTTTGAATTTTTGGGGGCTTTTTTGCGTGTTATGAGCATCTACAGGTCCTATTATAAAAAAAAAGTTGTTTTTCTAACAGACATTTGTTCTTCACAATTGTCCCCAAAGGGCTAAGGGAGCTTTTAATTTTTGGGGGCATTTTTTTGTGACACAGCTATACACAGTCCATTATAAAAAAAAAAATGTTGTTTCTAACAACATTTTTTTCTTACAATTTTCCAAAGTGGGTCAAGGGCATGTTTTTAATTTTTGGGGGGGATTTTGCTGGACATGCGCATACTACAGGTCCCTTTTTAAAAAAATGTTGTTTCTAAAAAACATTTGTTCTCACAATTGTCAAGGTGGCTCAAAGGGGGATGGTTTTTTTTCAAAACAGGAATAGGGAGGAAGTTAATGGGCACAATTCAAAAAAACTTGTTTTTGCAAGATTTTAACATAGCTATCAATCCCCGTATTGAGACAACCCATTTTTAAAACAAATTTAAAAAAGAGAACAAAACAGGTGGGTTTCCCCCTATTTAAAAATGGTTTTTCTAGAATTAAACTACTAAAAAACTTGCATGTACAAAATAGCGGTAAAAAAAAATTCCCTGAAAGTACAAGGGGGGGAAGAAAATTTGCCCAGATTTAGGTTTTCGGGGACATGGAGTAGGAGCACGGAAAGAAAACAAAGTACAAACCCAATTTCCTCCACCCTTTTGAGTAAAAAGAGAAAAAAAAATGCCAAGAAAAGGGGCACCTGGGGAACAGGAGCGTTAACCACCGTTTTTTCCCAAGGAAGCTAAATTTGGCCCCGCACTCATACGGGGGGAAAAGCGCACCCAACAGGGCAGTATATGCCCCATGAAATAAAGTGGGGGTTTTGAAAGACCCCTTTTTTTTTAACGCACTTTTTAACGGGGTAAAGCAGGTTTGGGGCCATCTGGGCCCAGGACAGGTAAGTCAATGTCCATGAAAAAAAAATGGTGGTTTAAAGACCCTTTTTTCCGTAGGTGATCGGGCCCTAAGCCTTATAAAGCCAGATTAGCTGGCGAAACATTTTGGCGAGGGCAGATATGACGTTTAAATGGATCTCCCCCCCTCTTCACAAGTGTACCCCGCTGCAGACGGTGTAAAAAGGGGCCCCTTACTTGTTCGTGTCTATAATTAGGGGCACGCCCAAGTGTTGGGTTCGGATCCCTTTACTAAGTAGACTTTGCTATAAATAAGGCTCCCGAGTAGTGGGGGTTCCACCAGACTTGATAATAGAAAAGGGGGTTATTCCCTCTTTCAGAAGCAAAAAGGGTTAAATGAGAGGTTAGAGATCGTTTTTTTAAAAAGTGTGGTAAGAGGTTAAGAGTTAATATAATAAAAGTTTACTTTTTGTGTTTAAACAATAGAGAATGAAGAGTTAAGTTTTTCCTATGGCAAAATATAAATATAGTGATCAAAATCACTCTTTGTTCCTTGCGAGATTCCCAAATTTTTGGGGAAATTGTGTATTCCTAAGATTACCGATCCATTTGCTGTTGTGGAGTTTAAATTCCACCTTCCACCTTTTGGGTGTAAGAATAAGGTTTGTTGTTCCCATAACTTTTTTAATGGTCATCGACATAATCAAACCCTCGACCATCGAATACTTGCGATGAGGTCGGCTACCCCCACGATCGATGTCGTGGCCAACGAACGTCAACATAACCCTATGGGTACATTTGGTAATGTTTTGAAGCTACTTCAGTATATTGTGTATCAAGTTTTAAAGTTTATTAAATTGAAGAAAAAGTTACATTGAAGTGTTTGGAAGATTTTTTTCAGCCTGCATGCTATTTGATGAGGACCAACAGGAGTAGGCCACAGGGTGGCATAATGAAAGAGTGTGTAGGTGACGGCAGCAGCAACAGCAGCAGCACAAAGTCACAAATTGGCACAATGACACAGTGTGGAGGTGACAGCAGCAGCATCAATAGCAGCTGCATGAGATCATAAAGTGGCACAATGACACAGTGTGGAGGTGACAGCAGCAGCATCAATAGCAGCTGCATGAGATCATAAAGTGGCACAATGACACAGTGTGGAGGTGACAGCAGCAACAGTAGCAGCATGAGGTTACAGATTGGCCACAATGACATGGTGTGGAGGTGATGGCAGCAACAACTGCAGCAGCATGAGGTCAGAGAGTGGAACAATGACACAGTGTGGAGGTGACGACAGCAGCATCAGGAGCAGCAGCATGAGGCCACAGAGTGCCACAATGACACAGTGTGGAGGTGGGTGGCAATACCAGTCCCTGGTAAAGATGGTGGGAGGCAGATGGAGCAACTGGCAGCAGATGTGTGGCATCAGGCGGGTGGCAGCATCAGAATAGTGGCTGAGGCAGGTAGTTAGAATCCAGAATCATTTCTCAAAGTTTTGGGGAGGCGTTATGGCTGATCTAATCGGATGCATAAGGCATTGGTGTGTGGAAAACCTGGCTGATCCACACCTGATTCATCTTGAAAAAGATCCGTTTTTCCACATTTCCGGTGGACAAGCGGGTTCTCCTTGGGGTAACGATGGCCACCGCTGCACTGAACACCCGCTCTGATGCCACACTACTGGCCGGGCAGGACAACTTCTCCACTGCAAACTCGGCAAGTTGTGACCACACATCCAGTTTGGCTGCCCAGTAGTCCAGCGGATCTTCTACCTGGGGTGGCAGAGTGATTTCCAAGTAGGCTACCACCTGCTGGTTTAGGGTCTGCTACAGGTCCTGCTGCTGCTGAGTGCTCTCGTCACTAGGCGGGTGAAGGAAGCTGCTCATCAACGACTCCAGACTTAGGCTGCTGTTGATGGAGCTGCTACTGCTCCTATTCCCCCACCTCCCCACAGCATCAGTGGCATAGGTACATGAGAGATGAGGAACCCCCGGTCAGACCTGTCAGAGGATGGACGATGTCGCACATAGGCAGCGGCAACTGACTACACAGGATTTCTCTATAGTATGCCAGTTTCTCCTCCCTCTCGGCAGCTGGGAAAAAGGCTCCCATATTGGACCGGTAGTGAGGGTCCAATAGGATGGAGAGCCAGAGGTCTTCCCTCTGCCGGATGGTGATTATTCGGCTGTCACTAGCCAGGCAAATCAGCATGCTGTGGGCTATCTGCACAAGTGACTTCGAGGGACTCCCTGCCTCCATCTCCACTGTATACTGCCACGGTGCTTCTGGGTCATCGGCCTCGTCTTCCTCATCTCCCTCTACCTCCTCCAGATGCTCCTGCTCCTCCTCTACTGTCACCTGGGTAGAAAAACCACTCATTTCAACAGACAAGGCTTGTACTCCAATGTCCTCCTCCTCTTCCTCCTTCTCCTCCAGTTCAGCCGCCACTGGACTCAAGTGGCCACGAGATGTAGTCAATACGTCTCCAGTCCCCTGTCCAGACAGATTTTGCAACATCTGTTCCAGGACATGAAGCAGTGGAATGACGTTATTCATCCCATAGTCCTGGCAACTAACAAATAATGTTGCCTCCTCAAACGGCCTCAGCAAACGGCAGGTGTCTCGCATGAGCTGCCACTGGCTGACATCAAAGTTACACAGCGGAGTACTCCTGTCCGCTTGCATCATCAAAAAAATCGTTAATGGCCTTTCTCTGTTCATACAGTCAGTATAATATGTGGAGGCTGGAATTCCAACGGGTGGAAACATCACATATCAGCTTTGTGTTGGGAGAGGCCATTCTGCAGCTGCAGCTCGAGGAGGGTGTGCTTGGCTTTGTAGGAATAGATGAAGTGCATGCACAGTTTCCTGCCAATTTTTAGAATGTCTTTAAGATTGGTGAAAGACTTCAGGAACCTTTTCACTATCAGATTGAACACGTGCGCCAAGCAGGGCGCATGGACCATCCCTCCTCGGTGCAGCGCGGACACCATGTTACTCCCATTGTCCGTCAGCATGGTTCCGATTTGCATTTGGCACTTAGAAAGCCACACCTCGATTTCTTGCTGCATGACGCGGAGCAGTTCGTCCCCTGTGTGACTTCGTTCGCCCAGGCAAACCAGGTGTAGAACTGCTTCACACCATTGTGCCCTGCACATGTGGTATGATGGAGCAGCACTTGTGGAGGCTGAGGTGGTGGTGGAGGAGGCGGACATTGGTGTAGGAGCAGCAGTTTGACAACGTGAAGGAGAAAGCGGCGTCTCCTTTCCAAGTTGTTGGTGTGACTGGGCAGGAAGCACATTCACCCAGTGGGCCATAAAGGACATGTACTGGCCCTGACGTTAGTTACAGCTCCACACGTCCGCGCTGCCGTTCACCTTGGAAAAAAACAATAAGCACAAAGACTGGCCCTTCTACATATTTGTGAAGGGCTGGTACCGCCTTTTTGGAAAAGAAATTACGGCTTGGAACTCTCGACCTCGGCTCGGCACCAGCCATTAGTTCTCTGAATGGTGCAGAGTCCACCATTTGGAAAGGGAGGGGCTGCAGTACCAACAACTTGGACAGTAGAAACTGGAAGAAAAATGTGATTCCCGGCGCTCGTGTATTTCAATCTCCAAGAAACACAAGGAGTTAAAAATAAAGATGTTTAATAAAATAAACAGCTCATAACAAAGGCTGTGCACCTATTAAAAACATATAAAAGTAAAATCACTGACGCGTTTCTCGCCGAAACCGGCGCTACCTCAGGAATTGTGATCAATCACAATTCCTGAGATTGCGCCGGTTTCGGTGAGAAACGCGTCGTTAGTGATTTTACTTTTATATGTTTTTAATAGGTTCACAGCCTTTGTCATGAGCTGTTTATTTTATTAAACACCTTTATTTTTAACTCCTTGTGTTTCTTGGAGATTTAAAGAGACGAGCGCCGGGAACCACATTTTTCTTCCAGTTTCTATTGTTTATACCCACTGCCGCATCTTTTTGCGGCTTTGGAGAGGAGTCCCACGGCTGCCGCAGACGGACCTGATTTGTGTCCTGCACGTTCTTATGAGAGTTGTGTCTCTAGATTAGTCGCACAACTACACCAGGTGAGTCTGTACTTTACTATTGTACCTCACCAACCACCGGTACACGGACATACTTCACTATAAGGAGCGCCCCTCTGTTTTTTCTGTTTCCTTTTCAACAACTTGGAAAGGAGCAAGGTCAGCTTCTGCACCTTAGGATGGTTGGACGCATACTGTTGTCTCTTGGCAATCGCCTCGATGAATGACTGCTGGCGCCATGAGTCGTGTGGAGCAGGAGCATATGGACCGGGAGTTGATGGAAAAGAGAAACAGCTCCCTTCTGCAGAGGTGGGGGAGTCTTGACTGGCTGCAATAGCATGTGTGCTACTGGGAGCTGTTGTTGCTGTTGCTGCGGCAGCAGGATGGACCACCACATCTGAGACACGTTTCTCCCAGGCCACTGGATGGTGACGTTGCATATGTTGATGCAGGGCCGTGGTGCCAACATTAGCTCCCTGGCTACGCTTCACTATTTGCCCACAAATTCTACATATACACATGTTCAGCTCCTCTGGTGTCTTAGCAAAAAACTGCCACACCGCCGAGTAGGTGATTTTACCACCAACGCTCCTTACTGAGTGACTACTAAAGCTGCTGCCTCGTTGAGCCCCTGTGCCGCTACTTATTTGGACCTGCGAAGTGGGTTTTCTTCCCCGTGGTCGTTTGACTCCCGACCTCGCACTGCTGCCACCCTGCTGACTCCCAGCCACACAACCGACTTGCTGGCTGCGCCGCTGCCTGATGCGCAAGCTGACACCCTCTTCTCCCGATGATGATGATGATGAAGCCCTTGCTTCACCCGGCTCCCAAGTGCGCTCGGCCACATCGTCATCAATTTGTGTTTGCCCGTCACCGGTATTCTCCTCAACGGTCTCACTATGCAGAGCCTGACTGCTTACAACATAACTTTCTGTGCCACTCTCCAAATCACTACTTTCCCGCCTACTGCAAGAAGCAGCGGATGTCTGCCCCACCTCTTCACTGCGAAGTAGCTGCTGACTGTCCTCAAAGAGCTCATCACCGCTGTATAGTGATGGTGAGCCCAGACCACATAGTAGATATCTGGCTGAGGGAACCGAACGGGACAGAGGAGGGTTGAGGACAGGTGAGGGCTGCTGACCCTCTCCCGGGCCAAGGCTAAATAAGGTTTGTGTCTGACGTTCCCACCGACTCTTGACTGGGGTTGTCAGATGTCATCTGGGAGGAAGTGGATTACCTTGTCAACCAATCAAGAACCCTTGGGTTGGTGGTCAACACTAGTGTTGAGCGATTATTATCGACAAAGTTGAAATCAGCACAGTTTTTATGGTGATCAGATTTTTTAGATCATGCGATAATTTAGGTTAAAATCTGAGCATCATCTATTAAGATCGCGCCTTTTTCGGCGCTTCCTGTAATTTTGGCGGCCAGCAAATCAGATTACAGAATAGAGCAGGGTGAGATGTGTGTGCGACGTCATGACTGGGATGTGTATGGTTGCGATTGGCTGGAAAAATCACATGACCTCGTTTTACATAGAACAGCGTTTCCTGTTCAGCCTCAGTGTCTCCCAGCGTCTCAGAGCAGAAGGACGTGCGCTCTGCTTGTGTCCAAACAGCTCAGCGAAATTATTATATTTCTTCACAGAGAAACCTCTACTATTAGCTGTGATCCTTACAATTTAGTTAGATTAGAGATTGGAAGATTTTATATAGTTAGGTAGAGAATTTTAAAGGAGCATCTGCCGCTGTAAAGTCACGGGGGGTGCGGAGAGGGGCCCCCCGCGGCCGAACACAGACAAGCTCTATAAAGAATACTGGATAAAGTTCACCAAGACTTAGTGTAGACATTGCAATAGCTTTATTATTAACAGTTTTCTATTGAAATATTTCCTGGATATTGGGCAGCCTGAACTTATAGGATACACATCTTTTCTAGTAACTGCAGGTCTCTTTGTTAGGTGCAAAACTCCACTTTTATTATCAGTATACATTTCAGATAGGTGTTCATTTTCAATTTTGCCCATTTCACCTTTGTTGATATATCCACCTTGTACTTAAATTAGAATCCAGCAAGTCAGCACAGGTTGATAGGTGCCAAAAATACCTTGTAATATCCGAATACATTACAGATACGTGTTTTTTGACTTTGGTGCACTACAGCTTTGTTCATTGAGGCACCTTGCACTTAAATGTGAATACTGCAATTTTTTAGTCACCACAGGTAAATTGATCCAGAAATTTCTAAAGAGCTACCCGGGTCTGGACTGCCTGCTGAGGAAGACTCGAAGTCTAAGTTCGCACTTCCGCCGTTCGCACCCTGCTTCGTCCCGCCTGGCTGCGTTGCAGCGTCAGCTCGGCCTCCCCGTCAACCGTCTCATTGTTGACGTGGCAACACGCTGGAATTCCACCCTCCACATGCTCCAGCGATTGTGGCAGCAGCGCAATGCCATTACACAGTACAAAGTGACACATGGCCTGACAAGCAGCGGTGCGGACCTCGGGGTGTTGAGCCACCGAGAGTGGAGGCAGGTGAAAGAGCTCTGCACCATCCTTGCCAGTTTTGAAGAAGCCACCAAAATGGTCAGTGCGGACAATGCCCTTGTCAGCATGAGCATTGTGGTGATCTTAGTTCTGGAACGATTGTTGGACACTCTGAAACAACAGGTCCCGCCAGCAACGGAGGAGGAGACGGACACAGATGCGGACACGGAGCCTTTCTCTCCGTCAAATCCACAAGGCCCGACAGTTTCACAATTTCATCGGTCTTCATTAGGCAGTGGTTCGGGGTCCAGAGCTAGTGCAAGGTGGCGTATCAGCTCTCAGGGTGCATCATCTCAGGCAAGTCAGGGCTGTGTTGAAGCTGTGCCGGAGGCAGCGGAGGAGGAGGAGGAGTAGGAGGAGGAGGAGGAGGTATTCCTAGACACCGATGTTACCGACGTCCCTGCCTTGGAAAGAGATTGGCGCGAATTTGAGGCGGAGGAGGAAGATGAGGAAGATCAGTTTGCTAGTGCCCCTCGACCCAGAGGCTTGGGAAATCAAGGCTCCATCTCTCACATGAGTGCTTGGATGCTCCATTTCCTCCAACATGATCCTCGCATTAAGGCCATCAAAATGAACAACAGTTACTGGGTGGCCACCCTCCTGGATCCCCGGTACAAAACAAAACTCAGCACTTTTCTTCCACCCACCCAAATAGAGAGTAAAATGCAGGAAATGGAGACCTTGCTGATTGATCAACTGGAGACATCTGTTGCGTCTGCTTCACGTTCTTCTAATGTCACGGTGGAACAACATCAGCGACGTGACAGCAGTAGAGTGCCAAGTAGCCGTAGCGGCAGCAGCAGCAGCAGGCAAGGTGGCAGAAGCCTAATGGGTGACCTCTGGCAATCTTTGTTTACCACCTCACCAACGCATGCAATGCAGGGCACACATCCAACACACAGAGATCAGCTTTAGATAATGGTGCACGACTATCTGCGTCTCAACACCGATGTTTTTGTATGTGTTCCGGACCCAATAGACTTCTGGGTATCCAAAATGGACGAATGGCCCGAGCTGGCTCGTCACGCCATAGAGGTGTTTTTCCTGCCCAGCAACCAGCGTCATATTTGAGCGGACCTTCAGCATAGCTGGAGGAGTCATTACAGACAAACGCATCCGGCTTTCCACAGATAATGTGGATCGTTTGACTTTCATCAAGAAGAATCAGGCATGGATCTCTGATGATGTTGTGGCCCCAATTGCCGAGGTCACCAATTAGTTGCCGGTCTACTTCACATTCCTCTTCAAACAGAAATGGTCCTCTTGAAAAATGTTTTTTAAAATGATCATTTCTTACTGCAATTTTTATTCTCTTTTCCCAACAGTTCATTTTGTTGGTTTTGCTGTGAGGAGACTGTAAAAGACACCAAGGTTTCATGACAACACCGTATTCCATTTACTCACTTTATCTTAAGAAGTTTTCGCATTGTCAATGGTTTTGAGGTCATGTTGCTGTGAGATACAGCTATAATTATGGTCCTTTGGAACAGAAATGTGGCTTTTAAGTAGCATTTCTCCCTCACAATTTTTAATAGTGGCTGAGAAGTCATATTTATAATTTTTTGGGGTCATGTAGCTGTGAGATACAGCAATAATCATGGTCCTTTGGAACAGAAATGTGGCTTTTAAGTAGCATTTCTCCCTCACAATTTTTAACAGTGGCTGAGAAGTCATTTTTATAATTTTTTGGGTCATGCTGCTTTGAAATGCAGCAATACTACAGGTCCTATTATAAAAAAAAATGTTGTTTCTAACAGACATTTGTTCTTCACAATTGTCCAAAGTGGCTCAAGGGTCATGCTTTTGAATTTTGGGGGCATTTTTGCTTTGAAATGCAGCTATACTACCGGTCCTATTATAAAAAGATGTTGTTTCTAACAGACATTTGTTCTTCACAATTGTCCAAAGTGGCTCAAGGGTCATGCTTTGAATTTTTGGGGGCATTTTGCTTTGAAATGCAGCTATACTACAGGTCCTAATATAAAAAAAATGTTGTTTCTAACAGACATTTGTTCTTCACAATTGTCAAGAGTGGCTCAAGGGTGATGGTGCTGTCAGAAACAGGAATAGGTAGGACACTGTTAATGGACACATATTGCAAAAGGACTTGTTTTTGCAAGATCTTTAACATAGCTATCAATCCCTGTATTGAGACAACCCATTTAATACAATTAAAAAAGAGAAACAAAGACATGGTGGGATTCCATCCTATTTTAAAAATGTGTTTTCTAGAATTAAACTACTAAAAAAACTTGCATGTACAAAATAGCTGGTAAAAAAAATTCCTCTGAATTGTACAAGGGAGGTACAGGAAAACTTGACCAGATGTAGGTTATTCAGAGGACATGGAGTATGGAGCACGGACAGAGAACAAAGTACAGAGACCATTTCCTCCAGCACGTTGAGTAAAATGAGAAAAAGAATGCCAAGAAAAAGGGCACCTGGGTGTAACAGGAGCGTTAACCACCAGTATTTCCAAGTGAAGCTCAATTGGTCCGCACTCATACGGAGGGGCAAGCGCTACCCAGGTCTTGACTGTGTACTGAGGAAGGCTGGAGTTCTCACACTTCCGCTTCCGCACTCTGCTTCAGCACAACAGTTTTCGTTGCTGCGTCATCAGGGCATTTTAACCTGCGTGTTAATAGATGACGGACGCCAGCCTGGGCTCTCACCGCACCCACTGTAACTCCGGCCCTGGGTCATGCTGTGGCACAGGACAGGTATAGTCAATGTCCAGTTCAACTAAAATGGTGGTTGAAAGACTCCTTTTTCCGACACTTTTTAATCTGTGGGTCAGACAGGTTTAAGTGTCATGCTGCGGTCCAGGACAGGGTTTGTCAATGTCCAGTTCAACTAAAATGGTGGTTGAAAGACGCCTTTTTCCGGCACTTTTTAATCTGGGGGTCAAACAGGTTTAATGGTCATACTGTGGCCCAGGACAGGGACAGTATATGTCCAGTTCAACTAAAATGGTGGTTGAAAGACTCCTTTTTCCGGCACTTTTTAATCTGTGGGTCAGACAGGTTTAAGGGTCATGCTGCGGTCCAGGACAGGGTTTGTCAATGTCCAGTTCAACTAAAATTGTGGTTGAAAGACTCCTTTTTCCGGCACTTTTTAATCTGGGGGTCAGACAGGTTTAATGGTTATACTGCGGTCCAGGACAGTTCTAGTCAATGTCCAGTTCAACTTAAATGGTGGTTCAAAGACTACTTTCTTCCAGCACTTTTTAATCTGTGGGTCATGCAGGTTTTTAGGGTCATGCTGCATTCCAGGACAGGGATATTCAATGTCCAGTTCAAGTAAAATGATGGTTCAAATAATACTGCCTTCTGGCACTTTTTAATTTGTGGGTGATGCAGGTTTAAGGGTCATGCTGTGTTACAAGACAGGGATAGTGAATGGTGTGTGACTTTTTTCCTGTGGCTTTTATAGCCTAAATGTTGTGCCTAAGATGTAGCCCGTATCCATTTGACTGTTGTGGCTGTTAATTCCAACTTCTCCAGCCCTGTTTGGGTGTAAGAATGAAGGTGTTGTTGCTCTCCCATAGACTTTAATGGTCATCGCTCATAATCGACTGCTCACTATCGAAAAACCTTATCGATGGTGGCCGACTATCGACTATCGCCCGATGTCGATAGCCAACGTAATCGCGCAACACTAGTCAACACACAGCCATCTAGATGACACTGGCAGTTCTGGCCTCACCAAGTCACCCCTGCTGCGACGTCCTCTTACTGTAATGCGACCTGTGCCTGCTCCAGGAACGTTTGTGCCACTGCCACTCACATGTGAAGAGCCTGCCACCTCTCTGTCTGACATACTGTCTGTTCAAAAATTTACAGACTCTGTTTATTGAAGATGTCTGTATATGATAAATACACACTCTGTATTTCACTCCAAGTACAACACTAACAGGATAGAGGATTCCCAAAATCTGAAATTCCCTAATAATCCAGCATGAGAAATTTAAATAATGGCGGAAAAAGTGCGGTCTGCATTTCAATCCTAATACAACAGTAACACAGGATTGAGTGGATTACTTGAATCTGAAATTCCCTAATATAACAGGAGAAATTTAAATAATGGCGGACAAAAAAACGGTCTGTATTTCAATCCCAATACAACGGTCACACAGAATTGAGTGGATTACTTGAATTTAAAGTTCCCTAATAATACAGCAGGAGAATTTTAAAATAATAGCAGACAAAAAGCGCTCTGTATTTCAATCCCAATACAATGGTCACACAGGATTGAGTGGATTACTTGAATCTGAAATTCCCTAATAATACAGCAGGAGAAATTTAAATAATACCAGACAAAAAGCGGTCTGTATTTCAATCCCAATACAATGGTGACACAGGATTGAGTGGATTACTTGAATCTGAAATTCCCTAATAATACAACAAGTGAGATTGCAATGAATATGGAACAGAATTACACCCACCCTTGGAGAAGACCCCCCAAGCTAAACAAAATGATAACGCTGGTGGCATTAAATTTAGGCAACTGAGCCCCAGTCTCTGATAAAAGCAGCTTCTTTCCGGATGAGTTGTATAGAGCAAAGGAATCCAGAATGCTGAGTGAGAAAGCAACAGACATATAGTGGTCTTTTTCCCCCTCCACACTCACTGAATAAAGCTGTATTATGAGATCTGTGTAGCAGCAGATACAGATCACTGAGTGAGCAAGTAACAGCCTTGTAATGGTCTTTTCCCCCTCCCCAATCGCTAATTGAAGCTGTATAATGAGAGCCGTGTAAGAGCAGGCTCAGCAGCACAGACACTATGCTAGGACACAACGAGAGGAATGTGGAAGCGCTGGTGCCGTCCGGACTTATATAGTGCTGTGACATCACTGAATCCCGCCGGTCTCTGATTGGCTTCATCTCTGCACATGTCATTGAGGGTCCTCCTTTCTTCCTCCCAGAGTTCTCTGCCCCATGTAACGCCATGTGCTTGTGGCCATTTTAGCAATTAAAAACACGCTTTGTTCCCGTGAATCACCCTAATCTTCGGCTTCGTGCAGAACAAATTCCACTTCATTAGAATTGATTTGCTCATCTCTAGTCATAATCGGTGGAATCATCTGATGACGGTGTTAAAGGAGTGTGCTTTTTGATGCTATAGTGGGAACTTGGCCCTCTGCTCAGTTCTTTCTTGTTAAATATTTTTATTGGACATCAATACATCAACCGAGACATCAAAGTAAACATGGGTATTGAAATGTGCATCACATCGATTTGTTACAATTTCAAACAAATAAGAATCCACATGAGTGTATCGATGGACCTATTATGAGTTAACTACATGGTTGATCACAAATGCCCCATCTCCTTTTTCTATATTTTCCTCCATAACAGAACCAAAAACTGAGATAAGTGTCTTTACGTTGATCGCATGGGTTGTGCATAAGCAAGAGTTCCCGTCACATCCAAAAAAGGCGAAGGTATGGTCCATGCATGTGTGGAGACTTTTCGCGTATTTATACTATGTTCTACTTAAAGACAATAAATCAACTTATATTAATTTGTGACCCTGAAGCTATATATGTATGTCTGATACAGGTCTCTACAAAAAAGCAAGAGCAAACCACACTTAAACATGCGTTTTAGCAATGCAGTAACTGTTTAACTTTTCGCTCACATAGGCGGTCAGGATCAGTGGCAGACGGACCGCATTCTAGACCCCCGAGACCCCTAACCTCAATTCCCTCCACCGCTTATATAGGAGCGTTACCCACCATAACACGTTAGTGCGAAGCATTCCCTAATTGCCTGCTGGACTCTTTGGGGTAAAATGGCAATAAAGCATCCCATATCTCTGCTCAGTTCTTTCTAGCTGGCACTGACATTACCCAGTCAGGCAGCGTTACCACTTCAGTTATTTGGTCAGTTTTGACACCGTAACTGACCAGATAAGTGAAGTGTGTAGCGATTCTAAGAGCGGTGCCAGTCATCTGCGTGTCATACTAAATCACATCATTGTTTCAATACCAAACCACGCTTTCTCTGCATATTTCTGCATGGCACAATGTTCTACAACACCACACAGGCTCTCTGCAGCCAGGAAATCACTGTTTTTTAAATGACATTCACCACAAATAAATTTGGAACAAAACAAATTTTGGGGGAAAATTCAGCAAATCGGCCGAATTGAACTTTTGAAATCCGCTCATATCTAGTCATCACCATTTTGGGTCGTGTGAGTCTCTGCATAAATTCTAGTTTAATTTAGCCTAATCACGGATATCTGCCATATATCTAGTTATTGTGGGGCTGTATAACAAACTGAAATTAGGGATTTTTATCATTTTGATAGTTTGCTGATATGACTTTTGATTGGATAATTATATTAAAAACTAAATTTTAGTATATATTGTGGCCGAGCGACCATAGGTGGTCGCATGGTGCTGCCCCTCGGTGGCGTACGGCAGGAGAAATGCAAGAAATGTGCCACCGAGGGACTGGTCTCGGTGGGGGAAGCCAAGGGTTATTGGTCAGCAACATTAGGTTGCTGACACTCTACGTAGTATGGCTGATGTCCAGCCATTATGGGTTGGCTTTCCCGGAACAGCTGCAGATGGGTGGGTGGCTGTTCCCACATTCCCACGTTCCAGGTCCCCACGTTCCAGGCCAGATTTTGGGCCAGTCTATGGATGGCTATAAGATGCCTTCTACTACAGGTAATCAGGGGGTGTGATCGACTACCTGGAGCAGGAAGCGACAGTAGAGCGGAGAGGGTTCTAATTCCCCAAGGCTGTGGAAGAGCCTGAGGCCAGTGGAGGCTGGCAGGAGACGCTACCAGCAACGTGTTTTTTGTGATACTGGATGGGAGGTCCAGATCACGTTAGAGAGGGTTCTCGACAACGTATTAGTATGTTTTTTTGTTGCCTGCTTGTAATATCTGTGCCTCAATAAAGCTGGCTGAGGCCAAGTTTAAACTGAAATCCTGCAGTCGGAGTGTCATTCGTTTAACCAAAGCGGCGATCCTGAGTAAAGGACCCCCGGATGGCCCAGGGGGGCGTCCAGCGAGAGCAAGGTTACAAAATATATATATTATATATATTTATAATATATAATATATAAAGTTTATTTATATATATATAAAAAATTTATATTTGTGTGTGTGTATGGTATATTTATATATACATAGTTTTTAATAAAGCTTTCGGAGAGCTCTGAATGCAAGCATACCTACTTATACGTAAGCTATACCGATATTTATATTTGTATATATATATATATATAGTTTTTTTTCTTCCTGTATGAGCGCTAAGGGTAACAATAGGTCAGTGATAGACTGTATGTGAACTTAACGTGATTTTCAGATTAGAAAAACATGCATTTCCTGTCTATGGGTTGTGTCTGGAATAGCGTCCATTCTAGCATATGGGGGACTAAGCGAATGCTAAAACTCAACGGGTAACGCACTCATATAAGTATTAGTGATGAGCGAGCATTAAAAAATTCGAGTTCAGGCCGAAACCCGGATTTTGAGAAATTGGGGCCGAACGCCAAATCCCATTAAAGTCAATGGGAGATGATGTTTACGTTAAATTTTTTTACTAAAAAATGAGGGAAAACCGCAATTACCTTCCCTAAGGTAAAATGGATATTGGTACAACTTAGGAAGACAATTTTGGGTCTACGAGTCACAAAAAATTTTACGGGGAAAATAATTACTTCCTTTCAAAGGGAAATGAAAAGATGAGGGTTATAGCTATAAGGGTGCAGGGGGTACAGCGCTACAGGGTCCTTTGACAATAAGAAGACACCCTATTGGAAATTGCAATGAAAATGACAAGCCCCCCATCACTTTTTTTCACCAGAGCCAGAGAAAATGTCATATACTGGTGGTATAAGTACATCCCAATGGGGAACAGGAGGGTTTTGCTTGCAGGGCCGTGTTTTAGGGGGTGCAGTGGAGCCAGGGCTGCCGTCAAATCATCATTAAACCGTTTCAAGGCCCCCCCAAACTAAATCAAATGGGGCACCCACCCATTACTATTTCCTATTTTTTAACCTATCAGTGGGCCCTTTTTTGATTAGGACAGGAGTACTGCCTTATTGGCACCCCTGCCAGTTACCATGTGCCAAGGGTGCCAGCAGGGCAGTACCGGCAGTACTCCTGTTGTGGGCCCTAATCAAAAAGGGGCCCACAAATATGTTAAAAAAAAATAAGAAATAGTAGTGGGTGGGGGCCCTATTTTATTTGGTTGTGAAATGGTTAATAGATAATTACTGCAGACTAATTTATGACTGATGTTAACAGATGACTGATGGAATGTGTATTTCACATTGTGAAGAAGACGTGCTACAGTTTACTAGTCGGTAACTTCGGCAACCGGGGCAACAAAATATTTAGAGATCCAGGCTTGATTAATTTTGATAAATGTCAAACGATCCACATTCTTGGGGGAAAGATGGACACGTTTGTCAGTTATCACCCCGCCAGCTGTGCTGAAGGTGCATTCTGAGATAACGCTGGCTGCCAGGCAGGCTAAAATTTGTATGGTGCCATTCATCATTTTGGACACCCAGGAGTTGTATGGGTCCAGATCAAGTCCAAAAACATCGGTGTTGAGCCGCAGGTAGTCATGGACCATGCTCTGAAGGCGTTCTTGGTGAATCTGAATGCTGCAGGCGTTGGTGAGGTGTTAAAATTATAAACCAGCGCGCTATTGCCACACTGCCTGCTGCTGCTGCGACGACTACTTGCCATTCTACTGCTGTCACGTTGCTGACGTTGTTCCACCGTGACATTAGAATGTCTCGAGTTGGTCAATGAGCACTGTCTTAAATTCTTGCATTCTACTGTCAATTTGTGTGGGTGGAAGGAAAGTGCTTATTTTTGATTTGTAGCGGGGATTAAGGAGGGTGGCCACTGTTCATTTTGATTGCCTTGATGAGTGGGTCATGTTGCAGATAATTAGAGATGGGCGAATTTCTCAAAAATTCGGTTCGCTCACTTCGTCTAATTTCCTGACAAAAATAACTTCGGTCCGAATTACTTTGGGATGAATCACGTTAAAAAACAGCTATTTCCAGGCTGCACAGAGCCTGCAGGGTGCTGTAGAACGTTGTGCCATGCTTAAATATGCAGAGGGAGCTTGGTTTGATCTTCATACAATGTTGTGCTTTAGTATGACATGCACATGACTGTCGTCGCTCTTAGAATCGCTTCACTATAAAATTTCCTGGGCACTTAAGAGGGCAAAACTGACAAAAAAATTGAAGGGGGAATGTAGCTGGATAAAGTCATGGCAGCGACAGCTGGAAAAAAACAAGCTGAGGGCTCAGGTGGCAACATCAGTGACAGAGTGTGGAGGTGACGGCGGCAGCCACAGCAGCAGGAGGTCAGACAGTGCCACAATGACATTCTGGAGGTGGCAAAACAGTAGTAGGCCGCAGAGTGGCACAATGACAGAGAGTGGAGGTGACGGCGGTAGCAGCATGAGGTCAGAGAGTGGCACAATGACACAGTGTGGAGGGCACGGCAGCAGCCACAGCAGCAGCATGAGGTCAGAGAGTGGCACAAAGACATTCTGGAGGTGGCAAAAACAGTATTAAGCCACAGAGTGGCACAATGACAGAGAGTGGAGGTCACAGCCGTAGCAGCATGAGATCAGAGAGTGGCACAATGACATTCTGGAGGTGGCAAAAACAGTAGTAGGCCACAGAGTGGCACAATGACAGAGAGTAGAGGTGACGGCGGCAGGAGCAACAACATGAGGTCAGAGAGTGGCACAATGACACAGTGTGGATGTCACGGCACCAGCAACAGCAGCAGCAGCATGAGGTCATAAAGTGGCACAATGACAGAGTGTGGAGGTGGGTGGCAATACCAGTCCCTGGTAAAGATGGTTGGTTGGCAGATGGAGAAACTGTCAGCAGATGTGTGGCATCAGCGGTGGCAGCATCAGAATAGTGGCTGAGGCAGGTAGTTTGAACCCAGACTCATTTCTCACAGTTTGGGTGAGGCGTCATGGCTGATGTAGTCTGACGCCTAAGGCATTGGTGTGTGGAAATCCTGGCCGATCCACGCCTGATTCATCTTGACAAAGGTCAGTCTTTCCACATTTCCCGTGGATAAGCGGGTTCTCCTTGGGGTAACGATGGCCCCCGCCGCACTGAACACCCGCTCTGATGCCACACTACTGGCCGGGCAGGACAACTTCTCCACTGCAAACTCGGCAAGTTGCGGCCACACATCCAGTTTGGCTGCCCAGTAGTCCAGCGGATCTTCTAACTGGGGTGGCAGAGTGCTGTCCAAGTAGGCCACCACCTGTTGGTTCAGGGACTGCTCAAGCTCCTGCTGCTGCTGGCGACTGCCCTCCTCACTAGGCGGGTGAAGGAAGCTGCTCATCAGTGACTCCAGACTTAGGTTGCTGCTGATGGAGCTGGTACTGCTCCTACCCCCCACCTTCCCCCAGCAGCCGCGGCAGTAGTACGTGAGTGCTGAAGAACCCCCCCGTCAAACCTGTCAGAGGAGGGACGATGGCGCACATAGGCAGTGGCCAACTGACTACGGAAGATTTCCCTATAGTATTTGAGTTTGTCCTCCCTCTCAATAGCTGGGAAAAAGGCTCCCATTTTGGACCGGTAGCGAGGGTCCAATAGGGTGGAGAGCCAGAAGTCATCCCTCTGCCAGATGCTGACTATTCGGCTGTCACTAGCAAGGCAAATCAGCATGCTGCGGGCCATTTGTACAAGTCGCTCCGAGGGGCTCCCTGCCTCCATCTCCACTGTATACTGCCACGGTACTTGCGGGTCATCTGCCTCGTCTTCCTCATCTCCATCTAGCTCCTCCAGCTGCTCCTGCTCCTCCTCTCTTGTCACCTGGGTAGAAAATCCACTCATTTCAACAGACAATGCTTCTGCTCCAATGTTAACCTCCTCCTCCATTTCAGTCCCCACCGGACTTATGTGGCCGCGAGATGTAGTCGCCACGTCTCCAGTCCCCTGCCCAGACAGATTTTTCAGCATCTGTTCCAGGACATGAAGCAGTGAAATGACGTTATTCATCCCGTAGTCCTGGCGACTGACAAATAACGTGGCCTCCTCGAATGGCCTCAACAAACGGCAGGTGTCACGCATGAGCTTCCACTGGCTGACATCAAAGTTGCAACTCGAGGAGGGTGTTTCTGACTTTTTAGGAATGGATGAAGTGCATGCACAGTTTACTTGCCATTTTCAGAATCTTCAGAAGATCATTGGAAGACTTCAGGAACCTTTTCACAACCAGATTGAACACGTGCGCCATGCAGGGCGCATGGACCATCCCTCCTTGGTGCAGCGCAGACACCATGTTACTCCCATTGTCCGTCACCATGGTTCCGATTTGCAGTTGGCGCGGAGAAAGCCACACATCGATTTCTTTCTGCATGACGTGGTGCAGTTTCTCCCCTTTTTGACTTCGTTCGCCCAGGCAAGCCAGGTGTAGAACTGCGTGACACCGCTGTGCCCTACACATGTGGTATGATGGAGCAGTACTTGTGGAGGCTGAGATGGTGGTGGTGGTGGAGGAGGAGGAGGCGGACATTGGCGCAGGAGCCGCAGTTTGACAACGTGGAGGAGAAAGCGGCGTCTCCTGTCCAAGTTGTTGGTGTGCCTGGGCAGGAAGCACATTCACCCAGTGGGCCGTAAAGGACATGTACTGGCCCTGACCGTAGTTACAGCTCCAGACGTCCGCGCTGCCGTGCACCTTGGAACAAACCGATAAGCTCAAGGACTGGCCCACCTTCTGTTATACATATTTATGAAGTGCTGGTTCTGCTTTTTTGGAAAATAAATTATGGCTTGGAACTCTCCATCTCGGCTCGGCACAAGCCATTAGTTCTCTGAACGGTGCAGAGTCCACCATTTGGAAAGGGAGGAACTGCAGTACCAACAACTTGGACAGGAGCATGGTCAGCTTCTGCACCTTAGGATGGTTGGACGCATATTGTTGTCTCTTTGCAATCGCCTCGCTGAATGACTGCTGGCGCCATGAGTAGCGAGGAGCAGGAGCATCTGGACCGGGAGATGATGTCAAAGAGAAACAGCTCCCTTCTGCAGAGGTGTTGGAGCTTTGACTGGCTGCAATGGCATGCGTGCCACTGGGCGCTGCTGCTGCTGTTGCTGCGGCGGCAATATGGACCACCATATCTGAGCCACGTTTCTACCAGGCCACCGGATGGTGACGCTGCATGTGTTGACGCAGGGCCGTGGTGCCAACGTTAGCTCTCTGGCCACGCTTCACTTTCTGCCTACAGATTCTACATATACCCATATTCGGCTCCTCCGGTGTCTTAGCAAAGAACCCCCACACCGCCTAGAATCGGATTTTACTGCCAACGCTCCGCACTGAGTGACTACTACCGCCGCTGCCTCGCTGAGACCCTGTGCCGCTACTTTCTTGGACCTGCGAAGCGGGTTTTCTGCCCCGTGCCGCTTGGCTCCGACCTCACACTGCTGCTACCCAGCTTACTCACGGCCACACAACCCACTTGCTGGCGGCGCCGCTGCCTGACGCGCAAGCTAACGCCCTCTTCTCCTGACGATGAAGCCCTTGCCTCACTCGGCTCCCAAGTGCGGTCGGCTACATCATCATCTATTTGTGTTTCATCGTCACTGCTGTCCTCATCACCGTCTTGGTATCAGAGGCTGACCCCTCAACAACATGACCTCCCATGCCACACTCCACATCTATACTTTGCCGCCTACTGCAAGAAGCAGGGGAATTGGCCCCATTCTTGCTGCCAAGTAGCTGCTGAACTGCCCTCCTCAAATTGTTCATCCATCGCTAATAAGTGGCGCTGAGACCCAGACCACATAGTAGATCTCTGCTGAGGAACCGGATGGGACAGAGGCGGGTGAGAACAGGTGAGGGCCGCTGACCCGCTCCCGGCCATGTCAACTAAGGGTTGTGTCTGAGTTCCCACCCACTCTTTGCTGGGGTTGTCAAATGTCATCTGGAGAGAAGTGGATGACCTAGTAACCAATCAAGAACCCTTGGGTTGCTAGCAGCCACGGCCGCTAGATGACAGCGGCATTGTGGCCTCACCGAGTGACCCCTGCGCGACGTCCCCTTGCTGTGCTGCGACCTGGCCTAATTTTTGTGCCTCTGCCACCGCAGGTGAAGAGCCTGCCACCTCTCTGTCTGACATACTGTTTGTTCTAAAATGTACAGACACTGTTTGATGAAGATATCTGTAATAAAAAACACACCCTGTATTTGACTCCAAATGAACCCACTAAGAAGCTGGGTAACCCTTGGATATAAATTGCGCTCCACAAAGGGCCAGGAAAAATTAACTTGTATGTACCGTTTAAAAACTCTGTGATTTACTGAATATAAAGCACAAACAGGCTTAATTAACCTTCGGATATGAATTATGCTACAGAATTTATTCTGTGGTGGTGAAAAACAAAGTTTCTTTTACTGAGTACAACTGCAGAAAAATACTTATTTAACCTTTGGATGTAAATTGCGCAAAAGAATTGAGCAGCCAAAAACTGCCAGCTTTGTAGCGTGTTACAATGGCGTGTTTTTTACGCTACAACAAGAGTAAAACTTGTAATTAACCTTCGCTTGTGAATCATGCTACAGGAAAAATGTACTTTTTGGCGGTGTAATAAATGTTTTCTTTTAGTCACCACAGCAGCAGAACAACACTTAATTAACCCCTGGATGTAAATTGCGCAAAAGAATTGAGCAACCAAAACTAACAAGCTTTATAGCGTGTTACAACGTGTTTTCTACGCTACACAACAAAGAAAACTTGTAATTAACCTTCGCTGTAATTATGCTACGAAAAATGTCTTTTTGCGTGAAATAACTGTTTCTTTTAGTCACCACAGCAGCAGACAACGCTTAATTAACCCCTGGATGTAAATGCGCAAAAAATTGAGCAACCAAAAACTTGAGCTGTAGGTTTACAATGGTTTTATACCTTCAAACAGAGAAAACTTGTAATAACCTCGCTGTGAATATCTACAGGAAAAATGTCTTTTTTGGCGGTGAAAATAAACGTTTTCTTTTAGTCACCACAGCAGCAGAACCACGCTTAATTAACCTCTGGATGTAAATTGTGCAAAAGAATTAAGCAGCCAAAAATGAAGTGGTATTTGTATTTCTTTAAATGAATACAACAGGAACAGGCTTAAATCACCCTTGGATATTCAATGTGCTGTGAGCAGATAGCATTAAAATGTATATGCAGCTGCACTGGACACACACTGGACTTCAGGAAACAATGAGTTCTGTATTCTGTATAAAAATGAGTTCTTTAGTATCAGCTATTATAAGCAGCCGGGGCAGCACCTTCCCTAATCAGTACAGTGAGAGCGGTATGAGCTCCCAGCGTCGCGCCCAGACTTATATAGTGCGGTGACGTCACAGAATCCCGCCGGTCTCTGATTGGCTATATCTCTGCACATGTCATGCAGGCTATGCCCTTCGTCCTCCCAGAGTTCTTTGCCCCATGTAACGCCATGTGCTCGCAGCCATTTTATCAATCAAAAGCACACTTTGTTCATGCAAAGTACCCCAAACTTTGACTTCGGTCCGAACCGAAGTTTTCCTGAAATTATAAATGAATTCCACTTCGTTAGAATCAATTCGCCCACCTCTACAGATAATGTAGCATCAAAGCACTCATGTGTGAGATGCTGTCAATTGGGAAACAGTTGGGCCTTCTACATCCAGCGGCAAGTAAGGCTCTGTGCTTGCCTCATCCTCCTCCATCACTGCCGGGACCTGCTGCCGCAGAGAGTCTAACCAGTAAAAATATGACCACAATGGTCATGCTGACAATGCCATTGTCCTGACTGGCCATTTTGGTTGCGTCTTCAAAACTGTCAAGGATGTTGCAGAGATCCTTCACCTGCCTCCACTCTCTATGGCTCACACCCCCCCAGGTTCGGAACCACTGCTTGTGAGGCCATGCAACACTTCATACTGCATAATAGCACTGCTGCCACAATTGCTGGAGCATGTGTCAGGTGGAATTCCAGCGTGTTGCCAAGTCAACAATGAGACGGTTGACGGAGAGGCCCAGATCACGCTGCAACGTTGCCAGTCATGCTGAAGCAGGATGCGGAAGCCAGAAGTGTGAGCTGAGACATCGAGCTTTCCTCAGCAGACAGTCAAGACCCAGGTAGCACTTGAGAAATTTCTGCACAACTAAGTACATGACATGTGCCAGGCAAGGGATGTGAGTAAGCCTATTAATCCTTCAAGGAGTTGTCTCCCTACAGAGTTTCAAAGGATGCATGAATGAAATACTCTGTCACTTCCTGGTTCAGACTGACTAATTTGCATACAGCTCCGTTCTATTCAACTCTCTGTTTTCAGTTGCTAATTAGCTCAGAAGCTTCTGAAACTGCTTGCAGAAGGTTTTATCTGATCCCTCAAGCAAAAGCCCTAATTACAGTTCTGTTTACTTTACATAAATCAAGCTTTTTACTGCCCAGCAGCACAGAGGCTGCTGTGATCTGTGTGATGACGTCACTCACTGCTATCACATAGAACAAACAGCAGGGGGGAGAGGTATACACAGGTCGGTTACTGAGGGAACTGAAACAGCCAGGGAGGTTATAAATTAACTTGCATCTCCTTAACAAAAACAGATGAACAAAGCAATATATTTGGAAAATTTCTTTATTTTGTGTTCCCTACAATTTGAAAGCTATTCTTTGTAGCGAGACAACCCCTTTAAGGCTACATAAACATAGAAAGAGATTCTTTACTGTTAGAACAGTGAGACTGTGGAACTCTCTGCAAGAGGAACTTGTCATGGTGACTTCAATAACAGAGTTCAAAAAGTGTTTGGATGCATTTCTGGAGCGTAATAATATAAAAAGTTATCGTGACTAGGATTCTGGAGTAGGGTCGTTGATCCAGGGATTATTCAGATTGCCAGATTGGAGTCGGGAAAGAATTTTTTCCCTAAAATGAGAACAATTGGCTCTTGCCTCATTTTTTTTTTTTTTTGCCTTCCTCTGGATCAACACTTTAGCAACACTTTAGCAAAATAGGCTAAACTAGATGGACGTATTGTCTTTTTTCGGCCTTACAAACTTTGTACCTATGTAACTATGTAAAGATGGCAAGGAGATTTCTCCCATTGTCGCACACTACATTGCCTGGCGCAGGTACTTAGCACCCAGCCATTGGTTGGTCTGAGTGTGCAGAGCCGTCCACAGCTCTTGGCCTATGTGTTGATGGTCTTCAAGACACATTAATTTCAGAAACGTCTGGTTTCTCTTGATACGTGATGTTGTCAGATTGGTAATTTAAGGAAAAAATATCAAAAGCTGTTTCATTCATCATTACATTCTTATTAGGCTCATCAAATAGTTTGCTAAATAACTGCTATTAACTCTCATACATCCTTAGCTAACTAATTCAGATATCTCTCACACAGCTTTCCTTGAGACAGATGCATTCGGCTAACAACAAAGCCTTCCACCTCCCCCAGATAATACAGAGGAGAGTTTGCGAATGTGTCATATCAGCTAAATGCTTCTTACGTACATGCAAATTATAACTTGTCTCTTAGGGCGACCACCCAATTAAACCAATCATGTAGTATAGAAATAGTCATGTGATAAAAAAAGTTCTATTGGTATGTAATTTACTGTGATTAAGCAGATTCCATGTCTAAACGGAAGGTGTGGGTCAGTCTCTCAACTCCGCGCCGGAGAATATAACAATATACTTGGGAGGAAGCATTTAATTGATAAAGAGTGTAACTAAAGATAATTTCCACACCTGATATAATCATTTTGACAATGTGACCTGTCGAGGTTGGGGATCTGGACTCTGCACCATCCCAGTAGTGTGGAAGAGTGTCCGCCGAGCCCGAGATCCATCATCCCCAGAGGCACTGTCATCCACCAAACTCATCCAGTGAGCAGTCAGTGAGATGTAACACCCTTGACCATGCTTACTAGTCCATGTGTCTGTAGTGAGATGGACTTTGGTGGAGACAGATGCAGGCAACGTGCTAGAGATCTTTTCTGCAACATGGCGGGCCAGGACAGCGACAACGTTTCTTGCAAAGAAATGCCTGCTCGCATCTGATAGTTGGGGGCATGCCAGGAACATGAAGTGGTGGAACCCATCTGTGTCCACCAGGTGGAAAGGCAACATTTCTAAGGCCAACAGCCTGGCAATGCCAACATTCACCCTTTTGGATTTGGGATGGCTAGGGTGAAAGCATATCTTCTGCTTCCACACCTGGTACACAAAAGGATGGCTGGTGGACTGGCTACTCTACGGCATGCAGGTCAGACTGGTAGAAGTGGAAAGTGTAGACTGTGTTGCTGATGGTGGGAATCAGCCAACAGTGTCTGCGACTGGGGATGGTGCTTGCCGATGCTGCTCCGGCAGATCGGCAGCAGAGGACCGACTGGGCTTGGGAGTGGCAGAGGAAAAAGATGTCATGGTGGTTGGAAGCCCAGGACCTGGGTGACTCTTTTCTCCAAGTGATTCCTTCCATAGCAATTCATGCTTACATGCTGTTCCTGTTTCGATGCTGTTGGTGGTTAAACTTCTTTAGAATCTTTCCTCTACTGACGCATTGAAGGCAAAGCAGGCATATGACGTTGGTCCGCGAATCTGAGGCTTGATCGAAAAAGGTCCAGGCTTCACAGGTCCTGGACCTCTTTGACGGTGAAAACCTAGTAGAAGTGTTCCTGCTGCCACTACTGACCATGGCTAGAGGATTAATCTTGTGCGACTACCCTCTCCCTTTCTGAGGCTGGGACCCAACACGACACTACCCCATCATCCTCCTCCTCCACTGATGATACGCTCGCCAGCTGCTGCTCAAAAGACCACGTTGGATCCGCAATGTCATCATCATTAGAGATGGGCGAATCGATTCTAACGAAGTGGAATTCGTTTAGAATTTCAGGAAAACTTCGGTTCGGAACGAAGTCGAACTTGGGGTACTTTCGGTTGAACGAAGTGGCATTTGATTGATAAATGGCTGCGAGCACATGTGCTACTGGGGCAGAAGCACTCTGGGAGGAGATGGGCATAGCCGGCCATGACAGGCAGAGATGAATCCAATCAGAGACCGGCGGATTCTGTGACGTCACCACCGCACTATATAAGACCGATGCGCGCCCGCTGGGAGCTCACACTCCTTCACGGTACTGACAGGGAAGGCTGCTGCGGTGATCGCTTTCTGAAGAACTGAGTTTTACACAGCCGATTTTGTGGGGTGTCTCAGCTTGTCGCAGAGACTGTTCTCTGAAGGTTCTTATTTCTGATTTTTGGGTATTGATCTGAAATCCAGTGTGCGCCACTCAGCTGCATATACAATTCAATATCCAAGTGGGATCTAAGCGGTTCTGTTGTAATTCATTTAAAGAAACAGCGTTTTTATTACAATCAAATACCACTTCATTTTTGGCTGCTCAATTCAATTGCCAATTTACATCCAGGGGTTAATTAAGCCTTGTTTTGCTGGTGTTGCTGACCAAAATAAACCTCATTTTCAAAAAACGCAAATTATATATTTTTTTTTGGTATCCTAATTCACAAGCATAGTTAATTACAATTTTATCTCTGTTGGTGGCGTAGAAATACGCCATTGTTAACACGCAACAAAGCTACTAGTAGTGGTGGCTCAATTCTATTGCGCAATTACATCCAGGGTTAATTAAGGCGTTGTTTTGCTGGTGTGCTAACAATAATAAACCGTCATTTTCAACGCCAAAATATATATATTTTTTTGGTCCCTAATTCAAAGCAAAGGTTAATACAATTTTAATCTCTTGTTGTGTGCGTATAAAATTACGCCATTGTAAACCCACTACAAAGCTACTAGTTTGCGTGGCTCATTCTATTGCGCAATTTACATCCCGGGGTTAATTAAGCGATGTTTTGGCTGGTGTGCTGACAAAATAAACCGCTTTTCAACGCAATATATATTTTTTTTTTTGGTAGCCAAATCACAAGCAAAGGGTTAATTACAATTTTTATTTTATCCTCTGTTGTGTGGCTAGAAAATACACCATTGTAACAGCTACAAAGCTAACTCTTTTGGTGCTCCAATTCTATGCGCAATTTACATCCAGGGTTAATTAAGCGTTGTTTGCTGTGTGCTGACAAAAAATAAACCGTCTTTTTCAACGGCGCAAATAAATTTTTTTTTTTGGTGCCTAATTTCCAAGCAAAGTTAATTACAATTTATCTCTTGTTGTGTGGCGTAGAAAATACCCAATTTGTAACACGCTACAAAGCTACTATTTTGGTGGCTCAATCCTATTGCGCAATTTAGATCCAGGGGTTAATTAAGCTTGTTTTTGCTGGTGTGCTGACAAAAAATAAACCGCTTTTTCATCCCAAATATATATTTTTTTTTTGTAGCCTAATTCACAAGCAAAGGTTAATTTCATTTTATCTCTTGTTGTGTGGCGTAGAAAATACACCATTGTAACACGCTACAAAGCTACTAGTTT
The DNA here is from genome assembly GCA_025379985.1 of Phyllomedusa bahiana. Taxonomy (NCBI): domain Eukaryota; kingdom Metazoa; phylum Chordata; class Amphibia; order Anura; family Hylidae; genus Phyllomedusa; species Phyllomedusa bahiana. The sequence goes on from JAODAL010007635.1 coordinate 120,849, forward strand.
GTGGTGAGCACAATTCTATTGCGCAATTTACATCTCAGGGTTAATTAAGCGTTGTTTTGCTTGCTCGTGCTGACAAAAACTAAACGACTTTTCACGCCAAATAATAAATTTTTTTTTTTTTGGTAGTCCTAATTCACAAGCAAAATTAATTACAATTTAATCTCTTGTTGTTGGCGAAGAAAATACACCATTGTAAACACGCTACAAAGCTACTAGTTTGTGGTGGCTCAATTTCCTATTCGCGCAATTACATCCAGGGGTTAATTAAGCGTTGTTTTGCTGCTTGTCCTACAAAATAAACCTCATTTTCACACCGAAATATATACATTTTTCTTGTACATATCACAAGCACGGTTAATTAAGCCTGTTGTGCTTTTACATTTATAAAACACACAGTGCTTTGTAACGACACATACAAGTAAATTTTTCCTGGCCTTGTGAGCCGCAAATTTATAATCCAAGGGTTACCCATGCTGTTACTGGGTTCATTTGGAGTCAAAAACAGGGTGTATAATTTATCATATACAGATAGCTTCATCAAAACAGGGTCTGTACATTTTAGAACAAACAGTATGTCAACAGAGAGGTGGCAGGCTCTGCAACTGCGAGTGCAGTGGCACAAACATTTCTGAAACGGCCCAGGTCGCAGCACACTGGGGACGTCGCAGCAGGGTCCACTCGTGAGGGCCACAATGCCGCTGTCATCTAGCGGCGTGTGTTGTTTCAGCAACCCAAGGGTTCTTGATTGGTTGACTAGGTCATCCTCTTCTCCAGATACATCTGACCACCCCAGCCAAAGTCGGGTGTGAACCTCAAACACAACACTTAATTGGCATGCCCGGGAGCGGGTCAGCGTCCCTCACCTTGTCCTCAGCCCGCCTCTGTCCCATCCAGTTTCCCTCACCAGGATCTACTCATGTGGTCTGGGCTCACGCACGTATATATAGCGAGGATGAACAATTTGAGGAGGGCAGTCACCAGCTACTTTGCAGCGAAGAAATGGGGCCAATATCCCCAGCTTCTTGGAGTAGGCGGCAAAGTATAGATGTGGAGAGTGGCATGGGAGGTCATGTGGTGAGAGGTCAGCCTCGGCTTACCAAGACCGGTGATGAGGACAGTAGTGACGATGAAACACAAATATATGAGTATGTAGCCGACCGCACTTGGGAGCCGGGTGAAGCAAGGGCTTCATCATCGTCAGGAGAAGAGGGCGTCAGCTTGCGCGTCAGGCAGCGGCGCAGCCAGCAAGTGGGTTGTGTGGCCGGGAGTCAGCAGGGTAGCAGCAGTGTGAGGTCGGGAGCCAAGCGGCCACGGGGTAGAAAACCCGCTTCGCAGGTCCAAGACAGTAGCGGCACAGGGCTCAGCGAGGCAGCGGCGGCAGTAGTCACTCAGTGCGGAGCGTTGGCGGTAAAATCAGCTACTCGGCGGTGTGGCAGTTCTTTGCTAAGACACCGGAGGAGCCGAATATGGGTATATGTAGAATCTGTGGGCAGAAAGTGAAGCGTGGCCAGGGAGCTAACGTTGCACAACGGCCCTGCGTCAACACATGCAGCGTCACCATCCGGTGGCCTGGGAGAAACGTGGCTCAGATGTGGTGGTCCATCCTGCCGCGCAGCAGCAGCAGCGGCCAGTGGCATGCATGCCTTTGCAGCCAGTCAAGGCTCCACCACCTCTGCAGAAGGCAGCTGTTGTCTCTTGACATCCTCTCCCGGTCCAGATGCTCCTGCTCCTCGCTACTCATGGCGCCAGCAGTCGTTCAGAGAGGCGATTGTAAAGAGACAACAGTATGCGTCCAACCATCCTAAGGTGCAGCAGCTGACCGTGCTCCTGTCCAAGTTGTTGGTACTGCAGTCCCTCCCTTTCCAAATGGTGGACTCTGCACCATTCAGAGAACTAATGGCTTGTGCCGAGCCGAGATGGAGAGTTCCAAGCCGTAATTTCTTTTTCCATAAAGGCAGTACCAGCACTTCATAAATATGTAGAACAGAAGTGGGTCAGTCCTTGAGCTTATCGGTTTGTTCCAAGGTACACGGCAGCGCGGACGTCTGGAGCTGTAACTACGGTCAGGCCAGTACATGTCCTTTACGGCCCACTGGGTGAATGTGCTTCCTGCCCAGGCACACCAACACCTTGGACAGGAGACGCCGCTTTCTCCTCCACGTTGTCAAACTGCTGCTCCTGCGCCAATGTCCGCCTCCTCCTCCTCCACCACCACCACCATCTCAGCCTCCACAAGTACTGCTCCATCATACCACATGTGTAGGGCACAGCGGTGTCACGCAGTTCTACACCTAGCTTGCCTCGGCGAACGAAGTCACACAGGGAGGAACTGCTCCGCGTCATGCAGCAAGAAATCGATGTGTGGCTTTCTCCGCGCCAACTGCAAATCGGAACCATGGTGACGGACAATGGGAGGAACATGGTGTCCGCGCTGCACCGAGGAGGGATGGTCCATGCGCCCTGCATGGCGCACGTGTTCAATCTGGGTGTAAAAAGGTTCCTGAAGTCTTCCACCGATCTTCAGAACATTCTGAAAATGGCCAGGAAACTGTGCATGCACTTTATCCATTCGTACAAAGCCAGGAACACCCTCCTCGAGTTGCAGCGGCAGAACGGCCTCCCCCAACACCCTCTGATATGCGATGTTTCCACCCGCTGGAATTCCAGCCTGCACATGTTGGACCGACTGTATGAACAAGAAAGGCCATTAACGATTTTTTGATGATCCAGCAGACGAAGT